>JAOYMU010000192.1:5463567-5474151 GCA_025802295.1 Psammodynastes pulverulentus | reverse complement strand
ATTTCCTATTCCAGAAGATCTGTTAAATTAAACAAGTCCATTTCTGCTTAGTTTTTTTAGTTCGGCCATGATTGGCTTACTGACATCTAACTGAACTGTGCAACATTAGTTGGTTCAAATTCACACAATATTGCTTTAATATGCACACCAGGATGAATTTCAATTGGGTGAACATCTACATCTTGAGGCTGCTTGCCAATGGACACTTAGCAAGTCTGTGGCTGATTTCTCTCAGGAACTTTCTAATTTATATTCTGTGGCTACATTTACTCAATGTCCTAATCCATAATATTATTTATTCACTTTGGCGCTAGAATATTATCTTTGCAAGTCATGTTTTTTGTGCTTAACTTATCAATTGGACTTTATATGGTGATCTAAATAAAAGAAACTAGCACCCCAGTTCACTGCCATTCTCATCGTGGCAAACATGCTTACACAAAAATCCCTCAATTGTTAAATGTGTTTTAAGTTAATTATTTGATTCAGCAGTGCAATTGAAGCAGGAGGCAGGAATAAATTTATTAGGTGTTAGGATACCTCTGAATGATTGTGGGACGGATCAGTAAATCATATAGCATTCCATAAGCTCAGTTTTCTGCTCTATATGGAGATGAAGCAGTAACTATCAACTAGGCTAGCAGAGAGAAATAAAATACAAAGTGATGACAACAGTCTACTACACTGTTAACAATGAAAATCCAGTCTCTATTAAATAATGAAAAAAATAAAGACACTCCAAATTTGAGCTATACAAAGCTCAGAAGAGCTACTATACTGGAGATCCTTGCCAATTAAATGACATTTTGACCAAATGAAATGTCACCAAATGTTGATTTTCAAAAGAAAATGTCTGAGTTAGGCTGCTGGGAAGCTTCAGTAGCAGAAAATTCCTATTTGGTTTCCCTTAAAGAAAGAGGAACAAAACCTGTCCAGAAACATCTTTTTCAACAGTATCCCATTCCAACATTACATTTTCAGCAAAAAGCATTGTTGAACTAGTTTGATCCATTCATTTTGTTGAGAAATGAGCACTGACATTCTAATATTAGCCTTTGTTCTTTATTTTATTCCTTCAGCCCTGGAGAATAATTTTCAAATCAACTGGCCATTAAGTAGTGAAACAGCACTGTGGCCCACAATGTAATATACGATGTGGCAATAAATACATTAGACAGAAGAATTACATCCTGTCCTTGTCTTTCCACACGTACAGGAAACAATGTATTTTAATGCAGATTTATTGGCTTTTCTTACAAGATCTCATAAAAGCTGCAGGTGTAACTTCAATTACTTATGGTTTGCTGTTCATGAGTCAACAGCATCTATTTAATCCAGATTCACAAACTGGATTTTCTATCCCAGATATTATTTTGACCTTCTCCATCTCTCTGTGGGATTTTTATTAGGTTAACAACTTCTGATTTAAATAGATTTAACCTCAAACTATGTTTAAAAGTCTCAGCGCACTTTAAAGACTGTGTAGTAGTTATGGAAATCCTAAGCAGGGTAGAAAATGATAGCCAATAAAGACAAAGAGGAAATATCTGAAAGTCATAAACTTTAAATCCATTTTAGAAAATGAAAAATGCTTTGGCTCTCTTAGACATATCCTGTGGGTACTAACCAAAGGACTGCATTCCATCTGAATTTAAACCCAAAGTTGTTTTCATAAGCAGAGCTTCTTAAGCTTCTTTTTTTTCCCTTCATTGCAAATAAAAAAATGAATCCACCTCTATATTAATCAGTGGTCTTTCTAAACTGGTGCCTTTCCAGATGTATCGGAGGACAATGCCCATCACTCTTAAATGAGCCCTGCTATCTAAAATCATGGCAGAGAAGCATCTGGAAAGGAAGGACTTAAGGAAGTTATAAAACATGTATTTGTATACATGGGAGGAGAGGTGGTCTTAACTCTTTTCACAGCATTTACATCACTGTCTCTTCTATACTGACAAGATTTAGTGTCACTTTGAAAAATGTCCAGCCTGCTTTTGAAAACCAGAGGGCAATTTAAAGTGTGTCACGTTCAAAGTTTGTCCATAGAATCTAAGTGTACTTAGATTAGTTTGTCCATAGAATCTAAGTGTACTTAGCTTTAACTTAGCTTTAACAGATAGCAATTTAGATTTAAGTTTAAATACAAGTCTTCTGGGCAGAACTTTTGAACCGTTCTACAGCAGAAAACCCTGGTATTTTTCCAACTCTATATGGCAAAAGGCAATCAATATAACACAAGCAAGGTTTGATGATCTCTCCCGCAGCATTTCCAGTTCCTTTCTCCTAAATAGTAGTGCTTTTCTGCACCAAAGGATACACCAGTATAGTGATTTTTAACTCTGAGACTAAGCTATCAGGTTTGTTTATACAGACTTTAACATGCCTTCAAATATTGTTTTCCCACAGTCTACATAAACCGTGGGGGGAACCTCTTAAACTGATTTAAAAAAAAAAAGTGGGAGAATGCCAATATTCTGCCATATGGAGATATTGCAAAAATGCATATTATACCCAAGAATGCACTACAGTAATTATAATTCTGCAAACCGTTTTAGAATGAGCCCCATCAGAATAGTCTTCAATTTATAAACAAGGTTAAACAGGGTGGGGGGAAATGAGACTACAATCCTACATTCATTTATCCATGAGTAAATTCTGTTTCACTCAAATCGGCTAAAACCAAGTGAGAAACATTATAATTAAACAAATTTTACATATCACACTATGTGGTGTGGTGGTTTACTGTATGGTTTCTTAAATACAACACAATGAGCTGGGTTAACATAAAATGCAAAGTAATAGACCAAATAAACCGTGTTATAGCGTAACATATTACACAAACCAAAAAAAATGGCTCCAAAAGAAAATTATCAATACAAGCTAGCCAGCCATATTCATAAAGTATACGTTATTAATACTTACAATTACAACAAGCTATGACATTGTTTTAAATGCGGTCATTTTAATTACCTTGTTGAGTTTCTAAATTCTTGCGGCAAATGAAACTGACTTACAATTATTCATCTGCTAATATTTAGATTAGCCCCATAATGCACTTATGGGAAGAAAGACTTAAATGCAGCTGCAGCAAAGAGAATTGTTTGAATTTAAAAAACCTGATCTAATAAAAATTATTCAAATATTATTTTGTTATAAGTGAAATATAACATTCATAAGATGCTTCATTTGGTATATTACAGACTTTCTCACTTTTGAGTGCTTTTTGGTCTTTTTCTCTTTACATTTAACTAATCTTTCATACAGACAAAAATAATTCAGAGTAACATGCTGATATTAACTTAATTTGTACTCTTAGGCTGTCTATTACTTATATTTTTAGCACAGAACAAGTGTGCTAAAGATCCAACTGGCACCAAGTCTTCTACATAAAATGAATTTGATCTAGGTGCATTAGCTTGTCTGTTGAATTTTTCACACATATACTCAAAGAGCTCATGGAAAATATAAAAATATCAGTTTGAAATTACCTATCACAATTTTCCATGAACACACATCTTACACGGGAATTGTAATTCTGTGGTTCCAAAGACCCAAGAGGCTTCAATTTTGAGAAAGGATCTTTGTGAAGGGCCATGAAAAGTAAACTTAATTCTGTAACGAAGACATATTATTAAATATGCCTGGCTGTGCCCTGTAAGCAAAAAGACAAATTATCAACTGAAAAAAATAAATTATCAGGACCACAGAGGTATAAATTGTGCAAATTTTTTCCTGAAAGTAAAGTTTTAAATATGGGGAAAAAAATGTCTGCACACAAATTCAATATTATTTAATACAGACAATCTGTAGCTAAAACTGTATAAAGAGAGTGAGGGGAGGCTCAGAAAAACAATCTTTCTTAATTATATTTCACCTGTTTTTAAATGGATCTAAACCACAAAATCACAGGATGAAAGAAAAGGTTTTTAAAAAGTCAAAACATTCCTTTTTGAGTACAATGGATTGTGCTGTGACTTAAAATGTTGCGGGTTTTTTCCTACTATATATAGCCAAGCAAGACAGTAAGGTTTTTGTGAGTAATTGTGAAATGTTAATAACAGATCTTTTGAAATAAATTGTTGGAGACTCAAATAATATGCTGTTTCTTGTGCCAGTATAACAATGCCTGTGCATTTTGAACTATTGTAGTCCTATTAAAGTCAAGATTGGGAAAAATAGACCAAACCATTTCTAGGTCACTAGAAAATTTCCAGTATACTTCCTGTAGCCTGCTGATAGCTGAACTTCTTGCGAAGTACAATGGGCTTGACAGACTTTTGATCTTTTCCTTCCAAATATTTACTTTCTCAAACAGAGAGAGCATGCTTAAGACCTCTAAATAATAAGATCACTACATAATAATGAACATGCACACTCAAAAAAAGAAAAAAAAAGGGGGGGGGGCTGCAGGCAGTCGAGTGAAGATTAACAGTGGTGACCATAGCTTGATTTAGTCTACTACTACTAGGCCTCATAACTTTGTTCTTTGCTGCATCTGAAAATACTAATGGCACCTGAAGAACCATTAATGGGTTTGTCTTGCACAGAGCAAAGATCTACTATACCTTATAGAGGTGAAGCTTCCGATTTACCTCTCGCAAGTCAATCCTGTGCTTGTATCATCACAAACAAGCAAAGCCTTGCCAGTTAGCCTTTTGCAAAGGTGGCTAATCCCAGCTGCTGACGCTGCTCTCCGTGCCAACATTAGCTTCACTGAGTTTGCCTTTCTTTGATTCAGAGCAGAGAAGGCTGTCAGCCTGACTGAGTAAGCCTCTGGAAACAGCAACTGTTGGTCAGGTCACCCTGACACGAACATTCTTCTGTGACAGCACAACAGAGGAAGGATTCAGTTATCTCTGTTTGCAACGGAAACAAAATAAGGCCTGCACCACAACTCAGTAATTTAGTCTCAAATAATTTTGGTGCAAGATGGGCTGGTAATAAAGAGCAATATGTCCGTTCCCCCCACCACATACCCAGGCTTCCTTACTTCAGCTTAATTCTTATTAACACTGAAGTGTTGCACTGGGTCATCTTGTTCCTAGTTGGGTGCTTACCAGACTGCCAGTCTAAACCACAGTTAATATCAACCACTCCCAGATCCCTACGGCCTTTTGGATGGAAGAAGGGTATACTTTGCAACGTATGGATTTTGCTAAAGGTCTCCCTTAGCTGGAAATGTGCCTGTTTGAAACAACTCTTTTTGATGACAGGAGAAGGACCACAGGGCGGGGAGGCAAACCGAACAGAATAGAACAAAGTAGAAGAGCCTGCTATTTGGTCCTTGAATGGCATGTCTAGGGCTGTCCACCCAATAGCGAGCCTAGCCTTTCATGTTCATTAATTAAAAATTATCATAGAATTGGAAGGGGGCCCTAAGGCCTTCAAAGTCAATTTCCTGTTTAGCACAGGAATCCATGTAACGTCTTCCCTGAGAAGAGCTATTCATCCCCTCCACAGAAAGTGACCTCACCACTTGCTTTGGGTGATGTTCCTATATATTTAATTGTTTTATCTATCACAAAAAAGTATAAAGCAGCAGAGATTTTGGAGAGCTCTGGCTGCTCCATGCACAGACTGACTTCAGAGATTTCCCACTCATCCCTGTACAATTCAAGTTGAGATTTGAGGGCTGAGGAGGTCTTGAAATGCATCCATTGTAAGATTTAGAAATTTGAAACATACAGTACTATAAAAATACGGAGGTAGCAGTTAGTGGGCAGGGGGGAAGGAGGATTAAGAAAAAAACAGCAAAAGGAGAGGGGCTGCCTGAAAAATTTTTCTTACACCTTTTTTCCTCCTTTTTTATTTTTCTTAATCAGTTTATTAAATCTCATCTTTTGGATTGTCACTTTCACCTTCGCTTTAGTGTACATTTTATGTCACAGCAATTATAGTATTAATACTTTTCAAAATCATAACAACACTTGGAAGTCAATAGAAAAACAAGCAGATTAGACTACAGCCTTTCTATCCATGACTGCTGAAAATGTACAGAACTGTTTTCCTCCTGTTTTGACTTGGAAATGCATGAACTTCAACAGAAATCCCTACAAAAATTATTACAAACAGAAACCAAAGACCCTCCCCTCAGCTCTTGCTAAGGCCTCAGTCTACAAATGGTCTTCCAATATTAAAGATGGCATTTTTTCAAAGTTGTCCACCTCTGATGCAGAGCCTCTGCTGGAAGAGACAGACTAGCTATAAAGATGAGCTTCCCGGTGATGAATAGGCCACCAAAGCGAGAAAGAGAGAAAGTGCAATTATAATTAAGACTAATTATATCCTATTGTTATAATATACAGTTATAATTCAGATGTGGAAAAACAACTGGCCAATATTTAACTGAAAGATTTAAGGCCCTATATAGCAAATTAAAAAGCTACCAGAACAGATTATGCCATACAGGTAGTCCTTGCTTAATGACCAATTCGAAGTTATGATGAACCTGCCCCAAAAGGTACTTACAACCTGGATTTAGAGTTCCAACATCTCCCTCCCCCATGATCATATGACCACATTTTGGTTACTCAGTAATTGGCCTGTATTTTTGGTTGTTTGTAACATCCCTCAATCACTTATGACTTTTTCTTTTTTTGGCTGAAAACTGGTATTTACTTCTGGCTTTCAGCAAAAAAAAAAAAAGCGCTCATTATGAACAATGGGTTTGCTTCATTACCACCATGTTTGCTTAATGTCTGTCATAAAAAAAGAAATTATAAAAGCTAGTCAGTTGTAGGATGACTCCCTTAACAATCAGCATGACTTAACAATTGTAATTCCAGGCTCAATTACAGCTGTAAATTGAGGATTACCTTTCTGGAATTCTGCTTGGTAGAAAAACAAGGCCAGTCAACCCAACCTGTCATGTTCAATCCCTTCCCCTTCCTCATCCAGGATCTGTGGTTTGTATTAACAGGAAGGGCAAGAGGGAATTATAAGCATGGAAACACACACCACCAATCCTGTCCAGTCTAACCTCATGGGATATTGAGTGAAACAGAAGTTCCACTACTTGTCTATAGCCCTCTGCCAACCAACCACCGCATTTCAATTAGGATTGCATTGTAGAGTAGTTAAAAGTAATTTAAAGTATCTATTAAAACTTACTATAGAAATGCCTGGCCCTAGCGGCAACTGCAAAATCATGGGAAAGACACCTGGAAGACAATAATGTAGGCTATGGCATACGTCTACAAAATATAAGTTGTTTGTTTGTTAAATCCATTACTCAAACTCTCAGCAGAACATTTGAGTGCTAATTTTAAAAACGTATACAAGGTCACTTCGACCCAGGATTGAGAAAAAAATTGCAATTATGGTAGCTGATCATGATGAATCATACTTAAGCAAGCTCTCTCTTTTCCAATAGCATGCAATATCATGCAATATTAATTAGGCAGATTATTTAACAAATGAAATGGGCCTTTGCCAGGAAAACCGAGCATGTTTTCCTGAGAAAACATATCGGACGCATCAGGCAAAGGCCAAGGCCTGGATTAAATTCAAACTTCTGGTGATTACAGGGACCCACCCAGGTTTGGCAACCTACTTCCAGAATGATTTCCCAATTTTCCCAATTAGCTTCCAACCCTAGAGTTCCCTGGTGGTCTCCTATCCATGTATGACCAGCCAGCCATGTTTAATTTCTGACCCTTGATAAAGTTGGGTGTTGAGTGAAAGTGATGGAAGTGCTGTAGGTGAACTGATGTCCACACCATCACTATTAGGTGTCTAGTTTGGAACGTCTGGTGGGAAAATGGAGGCCAAGAACAGAAATGGGACTTGTTCTCCCCTTCCACATATACATTCATTACAGAACCAATTACTTGGAAAAAAAGATGCTCACTTTTAAACTGAGCAGTGAAGACACTAGTTGGTGCTCATCAAATTGTTGGACTTCAGTAATTTCTAGCTAGCGAAGTCAATTCCTTCTGCTTTTTTCTACTCAAATCCTCTCTTTTCCTTTGCTTCAGAATCTGAAACACACTCCACGGTGCCTGGCTCAGATCCAAGGGTTTTAAGATTAACAAGATTTTTCTGACATCTGGCCTTCTTTTTTTTTCCCCCTCAGGTGTAAATTGTGTCACAGTTAATCTCAAGATAGATCCAAATGGCACTAAATGCAGGTAGTCCTCGACATATGACTGGAATTGAGCCCCAAATTTTTGTTGCTACGTCAGACATTTGTTAAGTGGGTTTTGCCCCATTTTATTACCTTTCTTGTGAAAGTTGTTAAGTGAATCACTGCAGTTGTCAAGATAGTAAGTAACATGGTGTTAAATAAATCTGGTTTTCCCATTGACTTTGCTTGTCAGGTTGCAAAAAGAGATTCTATGATCCTGGGACACTGCAACCGTCATAACTATGAGTCAGTTGCCAAGCATCCAAATTTTGATTACATGACCATGGGGATGCTGCAGTGATCATAAGTGCAAAAACGGTCATAAGTCACTTTTTTCAGTGCCATTGTAACTTTGAACTATCGCTAAATGAATTGTTGCAAGTCGAAGTCTACTTTTAATGTAATTTGCAAAAAGTTCTGGATTCAGTTACAGATTTTTTAAAATTAAGAACTGTCTGGAGAGATGGCTGCCAAAAAAGGAAAGAAAAAGTAAGATCAAAAATAGAAAACCCTCAAAATTACTTTGAGCCTATCGATATTCCAACTTGTTTTAGTACAGTATAAAGTCATTCTTTAAATTGTATCAGAAGAAATGATCCTGAAAGCAATTTAGGTGCCTATATCCTTTCTCTCTCACACCCTTTCCCCCTCTCTCAAAAAAAAAATCCTTTATTTGCTTTTTTGTTCTTGCTTCTGTGTAACATGAACTCCTTCACACATGGTAAAGTTCAGCCTAATTGATTTGTCTGCAAGATACTATCTTGTGGGGAAACAAACCACAGAATATTGTGTTAACATTTTTCCTGTTTTTTTTTCCTTTTTGCCCATTGTTTTACAGATTCTGTATACGTCATAAGCTCATCCTTCACTTTGTGAACCTTACATACCAATAGTCCAAATAGGGTTAGGGTTAGGGTTTAGAATTTTCCAAAAAATGGAGTTATTTGTGCTGCTGTGGTGAATAATAAGGCTAGAAACCAAAAGGCGTTATGCTCTGTTAGATTTTATCTCCGTATTTTCCCCTTTCAAACTGTCTGAGATATTTCGGCACCAGCAAAAGAAAATCCCACAAGCAACTCAGCTAAAATGAGCAGAAGAACTATAACTAGAAATATGAACATACCAATAATAAAAGAATTAAGTTGATCTGTTCTTCCAAAATAGAATTTAGCAGTGACCTTTTTTTGCTTCAAGACAAAACCTTCTCTATTTTTTCTGGAAAGAAAGATGGTTTTTAAAAAGTGCTGAATAAACACTGGAAAATTACCAATGGAAAAACAGAATTATTTGGAAATGCAATGAAACACACAGGGCAATTATACAATTCCTCATCTGGAAACATTAATAGGATTGCAAAATGAAAAGTGAGATTATTTCAATTCTACTTCTAACAGTAAAGCAGAGTAACAACATTAGTTGTTGCCAAGGGCATCTTTTATCTGTCAGTCTTATTATTTTAAAATTAACCACATATTTAAATATTTATAGGTGGGACATAAGTATTTCAGCACAATCTGATGTTTCTAATAAATCCAAATAAACCAATGTATACCTCAATGTACACCAGGAATAGCAAAGGTGAAGATTTTAAAACATACATAAAATAAAATTAATTGAAACATAAACAAAAATTACATATTCCAAAAGAAAACACAATTATCAAAAAATATAGAGACATAAAATTCTCTGAAAACTGTTTAAGTTCATGATGGAATGTTCCTATCATCAATTTGATATACAGTATAGTTATACCATGTGCAAATTTAAATATTTATAATAGTATTAAAGTTAGTTAGGTTGATCAGACTTTCATTAGTAATTTCTAAAACAATCGACACATGCAGTCTGGCCCTCTTTCCCCCTCAGAAATAAGACTCTTTCCTTTTATATAAAAAGCACATATTAAAAGAAACAGAATGTTCCTCTTTTTGTCCAAATACAAGATTTGCATTTGATATAGGGTGCTTCCTAAAACTTTTGTGCAATTAACCTATTTAATAAATAAAATTACTGTTCAAATTTCCAAGATAATCATTCTAGGATTAAATGTGTCCAGGTGTGGTTTTTTTCTTTTCTTTCTTCGATTCAATGATGCCTGATTCTTAGAATCTACTTGGATAAATCCCTGAAATTATTTTGGCAATGTTTTTCACCAGTGCTTTGCCATTGCCTTCTTCCTTTCTGGCTTTATGTCTAAGGTGCAGAGGTGGTATTTAGCAGGTTCTGACAAGTTCTGGAGAACCGGTAGCAGAAATTTTGAGTAGTTCGGAGAACCAGCAAATCCACCTTTGACTGGCCCCGCCCCCATCTATTCTCTGTCTCCCAAGTCCCAGCTGATCGGCTGGGTCTTCTTTTGTTGCCCTCCACAGGAGAACGGAGTTGGAAACAGTGGCGTTCCGAGAACTTTTGCCACCCGGGGCGGTCTCCAGTTTGCCGCCCTCTCCCTCGGGCCCGCCGCC
>JAOYMU010000192.1:5181700-5200608 GCA_025802295.1 Psammodynastes pulverulentus | reverse complement strand
AATAATATTTGTATGAAGCCTTTGTAGTGTTTAGCTGTCTGTGGAGAAGTTAGATCCAGACTTCAAAGCAGAAAAGTAGCTCTCAGCTTGGAGATACAGCCCTGAATTCAGTTCCTCAGCAGATCTGATGACCATATGCAGGCATCGCAACTTTCTGTCTTTTTTGCTGTTGATTGTACCTCTATGTCTCACTTTGCCTATTGTAACTTGATTGCTGTAGATCTTTTCTTGTCTTTACCTGTTTTGACTGGATCTTATTAGAGTTATGAGCTTCCTCTATGTGTTTCTTCTATATATTTCGAATTCAGGGACCTTAGAGTCCTAGTGGATGATCAATTAAATATGAACCATCAGTGTATGGCAGTAGCCAAAAAAACTAATACAATTCTTGATTGTATAAACAGAGGCATAGAACCAAAAATCACATGAAGTATTAGTATTACTTTATAAATCCTTTGTAAGATCACGCCTGGAATACTGCATCCAATTTTGGTCACCACATTACAAAAAAGATGTTATGACTGGAAAAAAGAGCAACTAAGATTATTAAAGACTTGGAGACTAAAACACATGAAGAATGGTTGCAGGATTTGGGTATGGCTATTCTAGAGGAAAGAAGAACTGGGGGTGACATGATAGCAGTATTCCACTATTTGAGGGGCTGCCACAAAGAAGGGGGGGTCAAATTGTTTTCCAAAGCACTAGAAGGCAAGACAAGAAACAATGGATAGAAACTAACCAAGGAGAGAAGCAACATGGAATTAAGGAGAAATTTCCTAACAATGAGGACAATTAACCAATGGAACCGCTTGCCTTCAGAAGGTGTGAGTGCTTCATCACTGGAGGTTTTTAAGAAGAGATTGGACAGCCACCTGTCTGAAACGATATAAGGTCTCCTGCTTGAACAGAAAGTTGGAGTAAAAGACCTCCAGGGCCCCTTCTAGCTCTATCTGATTGATTGAAATGCTCACTGATCAGGATAGTAGCATAATAGAACAGCTTTGCAATCAAACTGACTTTATAATTAAGAGAGGCTTCGAAAAGACATGAACAGGACATTAGCTTGTCCAAACATTTTGAGAGAGTGCAAGTGTCCGCCTTCCTGCTTTAGCCCATCCATATGCTATTGAATAACTATGCTAATTTAGCACTTTGAAGATAAAAGCATAACCCGGAGGGAAATCTCTCTACAAAATTTAGTTATCAGTTTCAGCATGAATCCTGAACCCAACAATGGATATTTATATTTGATCTTAAAAAATGTATGTGCTGCCTTTCACAGAAAGGTTTTTTCAATTAGTTTAGAAAGCATATTATATTGTGGTTTCTTAAACCAAAACAGTAAAATTGAACCAATATAAAAGATTCCGTTTTATTATGCACAATGCAGATGCATGGCTGGCCTACCAAACAGTAGTTATCACTTGATCTGGGGGCAGCCTTCTGCCCAGGAAGCTGCATTGCTGAGGCCAAACTGACACTGTAGCATATTTACCAGAGAAGATAATCTAGGATTCAAACGATCATGCAATACAGCTTTGCCTCAGTTCCTTGGCGGTTCCATCAGATAATATAACATGCATAAGATTGCCTGTTTCATTTTCCTTGTAAATATCTTAGCATAATACAACTGGCAGAGCACTACTCTTCTCCCACACAAATTCTGAATTCCTCTTCATTTTAAACTCATTTCCATAAAAATATCACCCTGATTGCTTCGAGTACGATTGTAAAGCCAGGAGTGTTTTCAAATGAAAGAATGCAAATTGAAGGGGTCAGATGAAGAGCACGCTCCTCTCGCAGTGAGAATGGATAGGGGGAATCGGAATGGTGAAATGAAACAGCGGCATGTGGAGAAAGACTGCACCCCTCTTTACTGACGTGAGATGGTTCCATAACGAACTTCCTAAAATGGGACTCCTTAATGTTGCTTTTCCATAACCCTTCTGCGAGCAGATGAGCTGATTTTGTGGCACTGGACCAATGTCTGCATTTTGGAGAAAAATAAACTTCACTTGCAAATTTATGGAGTGCCACAGATCACCAGGTGGAGGTCCATGGCTTCACCTCAATCGGTACCAAGAGAGACCCTGTCTTCAGCTCCCCCCTAACCTCTTCTCTCATCTTCTAGAGGGATGAAAATGCTGCTGGGTGCAATGGGAGCACACAATTTCCCTTTTCAAACAGTAAGAGGTAGAAAATAGCTGGAGAAGGGTGATGGTGGAGGAAAAGATGCAAGCGGAAACTAAACACCATGAATGGAAAGAAGAGAGACAGAGCAGGGGAAAAAAAAACAAGCCAGGAAAAGAACTGAGAGGGAAGAAAATGGAGGTGGGAGGATTTGAAAGTGGAATAGTCTACCGTATGTTGTGGACTCTGAGCAAGCTTTTTGGCTGGAGTCCACTTGCGGCCAGTAGCACCAGTGAAATGGTTGAAAGATGGGTAGAACAAGTCCACTCCTCCCGCATTCCAGCTTCTACCGGGATGGTTGATTTCCTCTGCCAGACTTAGGCAAACAAGCCACAGGAACTGTGGATTATCAGGTGAGGGAGCCCAAAAATACATGAAAAATGTCCCAAATCTTGTAAACCGCTATGCAAAAAACCTAAGATCTTTCAAGATCTCTGCCACTTCTAATGTTGATTTATGTTAATGCATTTTTATGTTAGTGCATTTTTTGTCTAGTTTGGGAGATCCAGGGGTGTTGTAGGGTCCTGCCACTCCCATGTATCACACAGCTATCTCTTGATTCGGTCCAGAGTTAATGTTTATGCAACATGATAAAGCTCTTGTCCACAAGACCGAAAGCAGGTGGAGAAGCTGGGCAGAGGGGAAGAAGTACGAGCCCTAGTCCAGCATGTTTGGATTTCAGCAATAGGGATTTGAAGATCTGAGGTTGTTTCCAGTCAATTCACAATATATTTAAACAGCAGTCCTGGCTGGACTGATGTAGAAATCTCTTTTACCTGTAAATCTTCTCCCATCATACGGAAGAAGGGAGATGATGAGGCATTTATCTCACTGAGCTCCGGTTGACTGTTCTTCTTACAAAAAAAGAGAGAAAGATCTACAGAAAATTGAGAGAGGCAGTTGGGGGAGTAACTCTTTCTTCCAAGACTTGAAATGGAAGAAGTGGGCTCTGGTCATCAATCAGTATTGAATCAATGTTTTTATAAATTTATAAAATCATAAAAGTCAGCGGCTTTCTTTCAAATACAGTGAGAGTTCAGTAAGTGCTAAATCTCTTGAACTTCTCTGTTTGGAGAAACAGAATAAGCGTGGAAAGTTCCAGATCCTTATTCCAAGACAAACTATAAGCTGCTGTTTATGTTTCAACAGCTTAATGAATATTTCAAGGCAAGGTTGTTTGGTGATAAATTTCCATCTTATGTTTCCTCTAGTGGTGGACCAGTTCCATCCATTATCCCACAGTTGACAACCCTCTAAGCTAGACTGGATTGTGATGGAGTGACTGGCCCAAAAATCACCCAGTGAACTTACATGCTGAAGGTGGACTTGAATCTGGGCTAACTTAGTCAAAGTCCAGCATTACAACTATGAAGGGAGACTTCATGAACAACCAAGATGAAGTGGCAGGTGCCTCAGACTACAATTGCTAATCGGCTAGAAATGGTGGGCTTAGCTTTCTTGGCTTTCAAATCTGGGTGCAAATTTGAAAAGTAAATAATTAATCAATGTTCTACCAATGCCAGTTCTGTACCCAACAAGTGGAGAAGGGAGTAAAAAAGGAAAAGTGCCCTTTGGGGCAAGCACACAGCCTCTGTTGATGTAATGACCATGGAGTATTAGGCAAAGAGATGCTGTCCGGGGAATGGTCAGATAAGAGGCAACATAGCCCACAGCTGCATAATGGGCAAAGCAAGAAGCACAGGAGACCTTCCCTAAATTATTGAGCTGTAAATGTGGTAGCAGGAGAATGATATTTTCAGGCTTGCAAGATTCTCTTAATATAACACCACAACAAAGTAGAATTAACTTATCTGGTCATGTTTCCTTTCTGGTTTACCAGATATGGCTGACAGCTGTTATGGTTGTTGTTATGGTGAAGAGGTTTCTAGATTTTTGTGGAGATGAATTTGGACTGAGTTGTGGGGACCTAGATCTGCCCTCTAGGTCTAGTTTGGATACTATCTTCTGTCATGACCAAACCCCAAGCAACCTGGCGTGGGAGTCCTTTTATTTTAGAAGAGCCCCTGTAACATCCTAATGTGCTTCTGGAGTGGTGGAATGTATGTGTTGCTTCTTACTCAGGCCTCTAACTAACTAAATTAATTACTTTTAATAAAAGGAATTATTGCCAGATGAATTTAATGCTAAACAAGAGTAGTTGTACTAAAGGCTGCAGTAATGATGTTGGCAATTTTATTTCACACTTGCATTTGGAGAATTCCAAATCCTTTTACTTACAATTTACTTTACATCTTTATCGCCATCCACAAGAGCCTATTTCCTGTTGTTGTTGTTATAAATTATTTGTTTCCAAATGTAACAATCATTCCATGTGGGGGTCTAGACAGTGATTCAAACTCCCATTTGGCCATGAGTCTAAAGTGAGATGTCCTTTGTTGAATCACTGCTTGTGCCTCCATTGACCTTATGGGGTGTATATCAGACTAGAAAAAGAGGGAGCACCTTCTACGCAACTTTATTTGTTCTTCATGCAATCAATTAAAATCATTTTTAAAATAAATAAATAAGGAGTTTACATATTGCCTCAAACCTTTTTCCACTTGCCTCACAAATAGGATGTTCCGAGTAATAGAAGAAAGTAGAATTTTAAAAATTACCCTCCATTTTGATGGATTAGAACTGAACGTAAGAGAGCAAGTACAATGGCAGGGCCGCAGAGGACATTTGCATTCCTCTTATTACATCTGGCAAAAGAGTGTTACAAAATTAAAAGATTATCATTGGACAACGTGACTAAACTTCCTGGAAAACAAGTCGACAGTCTTCCCATAAGAAAAGGATCCAAAGCACTCTTATTACACAACTTCTAAAACTGAGTGGTCCTGGTGAGTGAAATATATGTTTTCAACATCAAACTCCAGTTCCAATAAATTTCATCGCAACTGTAGCTATTCTGTTTACCAGACGATATGATTCCCTTTTTTTTTAAACAGCGGGTTAAATCTACCTATTTATGGTACCCTTTTGCCAGAGCTTCAGTTATCAGTTCTCTTCCACCACTCTTGAAATGTAAACTATCACACTTTGGGGTTGAATTGTAGCATGAAAGCCACCCCTCCAAAAGTAAATGGCTCTGGCCATTTAAAGTCCCTTAGTTTTATAAGATGTTTGACTATATTTGGCTAGGTCCATAGATACCATTGTATACATTCTCCAAGCTGTATACCCATCCTTCAGAACCTAGGCTACATGAGAGATTTGTCCGCTTGTTAAGAAATCAAACGCTATATTGCTAGAAACCGTACGAACAACTTACCACTATAAATAGAATGCATGCTGTTGTGACAAGTTTTCCTTTAATCACTTATTTCTCCTGTTTGGCAAGATTGAAGGCAAATGAATGGCAGTGTTAGTTATAAAAGGGTTAAAGGCTGGTGTAATGTTTTAAAGTATGGAACTTTCCTACAAGGAACTGAATGAAATCATAACAAGAAAAACAAATCCGATGAAGATCCTCTTGTTTGGCATAAATATTATTTTATTATAGTTCCTTCAGGAGCAATCTTTGTTCTTTGCTAAAAGGGCAAGTTTTGTATCACCAAATCTTACAGGTTTTTAAAAACACATTTCCCAGAGTATTACATATTCAGCTGGATTTCACTTGTAAAAATCTTAGGTTGCATTTGTGATATACATACCAGGTTTTCAGCAATGTTGAAATGACTTTTCCATCAAGCAACTCAGAGAGATCTCTGAGTAGCTCCGTACACATGTATTTTCACTTTTATTATTATGCAGAACACCTTTTGCGATTTTATAAGGTTGCATTAGCAATCATGAAACATGAAACTGGCCAAGAGACTCACAGATCTTTATTTTTATTTATGTTTTTGGCTTCTGAAATGGCAGTCTGCATCAGCAGGGGTAACTATACATTCTCTGCATTCTTCAGTTTCTCTAATCCATGACTTATCAAAAGAAAGTGGAGACAATGAGATATTTGCGTGTTTTAAGCCTGTGGGAAAAAAGTCTGACCTCAAAAGAGTCCCCTCTATTCTTTCTCTTTTATTCCAGACTTCTGAATATAGAGGCAGACTACTTGCAACTCTGAAGCCTGGTTCGGTAATAGTTGTCATCTGACAGAAGGTGAATGAAAGTGTCACTATGAGAGAATTTCTGGTGTCTGCTCCATCGGGAATGTTTGTTTCCATTCCCCAGAAGGTGTGCTGGGTTATCATGGGAACCGCTGCCTTTCTGATCCCCTGCATTGAGCTCCATCAGTTCCAACTCATGTTTGGCAGCTGTCTCCAGCACTCTCTGCTTGTTGTAGTATCGCACAAAGTTGTTAATGATGGGGTGGATGGGCAAGGCAATGGCTATGACCCCACAAAGGAAACTGATAGCAGCATTGAGTTTCCCCAGCATTGTCTTTGGGTAGATGTCTCCGTAACCCACGGTGGTCATGGTGATGATTGCCCACCAAAAGGACTGGGGGATGCTCTTAAACAATGTTTCAGAGTGACTTTGCTCCACGGTGTAACCCAGGGCAGAAAACACAAAGATCCCAACTGCTAGGTACATCAGGAGAAGCCCCAGTTCCTTAAAGCTCCTCTTAAGCGCATAGGTCAGTGTCTGCAGCCCCGAGGAGTGGCGTGCCAGTTTGAAAATTCTGGCCACCCTCATGATCCGAAGTGCTTGGATGGCTTGCTGTACATTGGTTAATTCCATCAATTTGGTGCCCAAATGGGTCAGGATGAGGCTGATGTAGAAAGGAAGGATTGCAAAAATGTCAATGATGTTCATGAAGGAAAGAGCAAAGTGCAACTTATGAGGAGAAGAGATGAGCCTGAGGACATACTCAAGAGTAAACCAGACAATACAAGCGGTTTCGATCTTATCCAGAACTGGGTGCTCTACGGATTTACCTTCGGAGTCCGGCACCTGCAGTTCCGGGATGGTTCCCACACACATCACTACAGACGAGGTCAGGATGAGTAGAAAAGATGTGACGGCTATAACCCGAGCCGGGTAGGAGGATTCGGGTTTTTCCAGGAATTTCCAGATACATTTTTTGCACTTCGCCCAGCTGTTTTCGGAGGAGTCCATTCCCAAGTCGTCCAAGATCAACTGGACCCGACAGGCGATCTCTTCAAGCTCTTCCTTTTTCTCACTCAGATGTGCCTTGCAGCAGTCGTCCAGGAACTTCAGGTCCACTTTCCAGAATTCCATTTCGTTTTTGAAACAAATGGGACAGATGCCTTTCTTCATGTGAACCTCCCCAAAATCATAAACCTCAATGATGCATTTAAAAGCGTCCGGATCTCTGTCAAAATAAAACTCTCTGATCCCAGGGTCGTAGTCATCGCAAAGTGAGAAAATCGTATCGTAGCCGCCTGATAAACAGTTCACAAGTTCTGCCAGCCTGGTGTCGGGATACTGATTCAGGTGATCCCCGTATAGCACCTGCCTTACTCCTCCAACATTAACAATAATCTCCATTTCTTCACTGTTTTCTGACCTGTCGCTGTCCAGCTCTTGCAAACTAACATCCTCGGTCATTTTGTTTTAGTTTCTTGCAGCTGTGTTTCCAACAGCTTCTTCCCTTGGACAAACCTGGAGTAATTTTGCAAAAAGCCAACACTCGCTGGGTCTTAGCCAGCCTGAACTCCAACGATTTTCAGCAAGGCTAGGAAAGGGGACCCAAATCTATCTGTAGATTGCGAAGCTTTGCGAAGTGTGTGCAACAAGCTTCGGTAAAGAGACAAAATCAACTGGCTGCTTCGGAGTCAGAGAGCACATTGATTTGAATGGTCCTGACAAATTTCCCGGCAGAGAAAGAAATGCTTAAGGAAACTCACCCAGCGCTGGGGAATTGCTCTGTCTTTTTCCAAAGTGCCATGGATTGAGAAGCAGATCGTCCCTGCTAGAGAAAATGCTGTATTCCTGAAGAATCAGAAGTACCCACACCGGACAGCTCTGGCACAGAGAGAAAGAGTGAGAGGAATGCAACCTTAAGTTCCACTGCCAGCTTTTGTGATCTCGTGGCTTCCCAGCTTCCAAGGGGAAATCTGTTGCATTCCTTTTGTAATGAAGGGCTTTGGGTGTTTTTCACCATCTGCTCCAGGGAAGGTCTAGCAAGGTGCCAAGGAGAAAAGTTGTGCTTGTTTTCCCTCGGCTGTTTTTAAGCACAATAGGAATCCCAGGCTGACGTGGAGTGCTTTCCAAAGACTACCCTCTTCTGGTGGAATAAAGCATGAACACGTTTTGTACTGCAAATGAAAAGCATAGACAGCACAGTTTTTTTACTTCACGATCTCTTCTTTCAAGATCTGTGGAAAAACACAATCGGATCTGGCTGATATCCGGACAGATTGAAGGGTCTTAAATGACTGGCAATTATCTCCGAGGCTGGAAGAAAGTGAAGCTGGAGAAGAAAGGGCTGTTTAAAAGGAAAACATTACTGCTTATTATATGTGACATAATGGGAGGGGGGGGGATTAATATGCCTTCCCCAGTGCCAGTCCATAGGCACAATGACTATCTTAAGGAAGGGAGCAGAGCATTTCCCTGTGTCCTGGTGTGAGCAAAACAATCATCTACCATTTGAGCCTAGTCACAATCCTAACTTCAGTTCGCCTCATCCATGATCTGATTCCCTTATGTTGATTTTACTGCCTCGATGAACTAATTTACAATACCTTAATTAAATGGGCAATTTCATTGGTCTTTACTTGTGCAGTTAGAATTGACAGGTCCCAAGGTGACACTCTTAGCTTCTCTTGGAATCACTGTCTAATGGAGAGGAGTTGTTTAAAACCCACAAACTATCATTCCGCTGCAGAAGGCTACGCTTACCATGTATGACACAATTTTAATGCATTGTGCTCTCCAGATGAGTTCGCACATCCCTTGCAGCATGTTTGAACCATTTCTTTTCTGGTTCTAATAAATCTGTTTTGCTAAACATCCATATAACTGATGAAATGAGCTACAGTTCTTTTTTTTAAAACTTTTTTAATTTAAAAAACCCCGTGTATCAGAAAAAGGTGCTACCAGACTACTGATTTTGGCTACTCAAAATTTGTTTTGGGTAGCTAATTCAAAGAAGAACACGACCCATTCTTGGCTATCTGTGCTTATATCCAATAAACCCAAATGTAACTTATGTGTGAATGCATACAGACTGACCTCTAGCTCACTTAAGAGTAATTAGTGATAACATTTGTGCACTTAAATATGCCTTTAAAATGAAATCTCAACAATGACATTGATTGAGAAAATGCAAAACTTAAGAGCTCATTAAATTGCAGTGATGTTTACCTCCAGATATACTACATGTGGTTTGTTAACAGCACTTCATGTTTGCTGTTTTACATTTTATATAGACTTTTATATAGCATTTTATATGGACTATTTGGACTATACTGTTTTCAACAAATTAAAACAAACCAAGGCTTCACACAATGTGAGATCCCAAAGTATATCTCCCATTAGGCACCCTTGTACAGACATCTGGCCTAGATAGCCACAAGTGGAAGGAAGACTTCAAAAATGTTAGGATATGGTTACAAAACTGATTTTCTGTGAAGTATTGTGTTGGACACTGAATCAAGGTTTCCTCCACATGCCTCTCAAAGGAGTGGCAATGGATAAGAAGTTTGATTATGAATTCCCATTATTACAGAGAAGAAGTTTAAGGTGATCCAGAGTAGCACCATCATAGTAATATGTGGGTGAAGCTGTGTTTTAGGGAGGGATAACTTTAAGAGCTGGTTGGCTTAGACTGTGATAAGTCTCCGTACATGTTCCTCATGAGGTTGTTATGTTCCCTGCCTGGTAATAGTTTTCAACTCTTAGAGTCAGCAGACTCTAAGAATTATCAAAGGGAACACAAATTTAGTCTAGGACTAGAGATTGTTTTCCCTTGTAAAATCCTTCAGCCAGCGAAGACTGAATTTATTCCAAAATGCTCTTCAGGAACCAGGGAGATCCATTATGTGATTAGTTAGAAGAATGTTCTTCTTTTTCTCCTCAAATGTTGATAGATGAAAAACTGACCGCTTTGGGGCAAGAGAGGGAACATCATGGATCCAACCAAGGCACAGGCCTCTTTCACTGAACAATGGATGCATTTTGATTTTTGCTGTCACCCTCATGTCATCCAAGCCTGCACTCAGATAGGGGGAAGGGCCACAATCTCACGTTAATCAAGGACATCATTTTTAGAGGAAGTAGCTGCATAGAGGGGAAAACCCCCACAATGGTATATTTTGGCATTGATGGGTTGTTTTTCTATTACTGTGATATTTCTACTAAAAGCAGAAGAGAACTGAAATAAGACACTTCAATCCGATGATGTTACCTCACCTGGTGATAAAACATTCGTAAACTAAACAACAAGCTCAGAGAACAAACACTGGGATACTACTACACCAAGACAGCTCAAACTCCAGAAAAAAATTAGAAAAAGACACCATCAGAAAGGAGAATGCATTCGTAAATCCTGGCAGATTCTTCCCCAGTAAGCCTGTTTAGTTTTCCTTGAGGCCTAATCTTGCTTGCTTGTTGCTAGTCACAGAGATGGATAGATACATAACGTAGACACTTCACAAGGCAGAAGCCAAGTTCCTGATCTAAAGAACTGTTTTTATTCCCACCAACACACCATCATCTGCACATACACACACTTGTTTTCCTCTTGTCATGGACGCATTTGTATTTTTACCCTCCAGTTTTCTCCACACAATCTCCGAAATTCTTACCAGACCAGGGTATCAAAACAAACAAATCAAAATAAGTAACACCATGCCCACATACCTACCCTCTTCTTGGCACAAGTGAGATGAGGATGTATACACTGCAAGAGGACAAAAAACCCTGCTAGATAATTACTGTCACTTGTGGGCTGCTCTGAACAAAATAATTAATTGAGCCACGATCCTATAAATAACTGCCTAAATCAACCCCCCAAAAGCATGAAAACATGTGATTTACACTTCTTAAAATATTCTATCTTAATCATATAATTTCATCTGGAGGGGAGGAAAAGCATTTATAGTGCTTTTATAGCCCTCTCTAAGCAGTTTTACAGAGTCAGCATATTGCTCCCAACAATCTGGGCCCTCATTTTACCCACCTTGGAAGGATGGAAGGCTGAGTCAACCTTGAGCCTGGTGGGACTTGAACTGCCAAATTGCAGGCAGCCGATAGTCAGCAGAAGTGGCTTGCAGTAGAGCACTCTAACCACTGCGCCACCGAGGCTTTTATTTCATCTTCTCAGCAGCCAAGAGACAAAGAGTATATGGTCAAAAAAGTCACATCATTGTGATTGAACCTCTGGGTTGTGCATAAAAATAGCAGCGATTTGATCGTGCCAAGCCATCATCTTGACTTTTGGTATTCTACTGTGCAGCCTCAAACATTTTTTTTTAAGTAAACCAGAAGCCAGTTTTAAAGCAGCCTCCAGTAACAAAGGTTTATTTATTTATTTGTAAATATTGGTATTTATTTATTACCAAATATTTGGTTCTTGTATACATTTCTTGAAAAAATAAAAGTGAGCCGGTGCTTTGTTGGGATATATGCTATGCCCAGAAATAAAGAAAAGTGTAAATTGAGGCTGAGAGCCAGTTTGGTGTAGTGGTTAAAGCACTTGGCTAGAAACCGGGAGACTGTGACTTCTAGCCCAAACCCAACTGGGTGACCTTGGACCAGTCGTGTTCTCTCTGCCCTAGGAAGGAGGCAAGGGCAAATCATTTCTGAAAAATCTTGCCAAGAAAACTCCAGGGACTAATCCCAATAGTCCCTGAGTGTCAGACACAATTGAATTGAAGAGAAAAAAAGCTGGGGTTATGAGCAGGACAAGGAAGACTGGATCATGTCTAGATCAGAGTCTAGATATCAGGAGAGGAAGCTCGTGTTGGAAGAGACCTTGGAGGTCATCTAGTCCAACCCCCTGCTTGAGCAGGAGACAGTATTCCAAATATTAGCCTCTACCTAAAATCGAACTCACAGCCTCGTGAATGTGAGGCAAGAGCTCCATCACTAGGCCACCGCACCCTCATCCTCATGAGTTGGCCCTCAGATTGGGACAAGTCATGCTACCCATACCAATCATTTTGTGGAAAAGCCCACAATACACTCTCAACATTTCAGGTATTTCTATCAGCCAAAACCAATATTGAAGGCCTCTGTAGTAAATTTTTAAAAGCCGATCATGCCAAAAATAATGTGATGAGTGGGCCATTTCCTCACTGTCAATTTATAGTATCTCCAGGTGCCACCCAACTATCCCTGTGCCAATATAGCAATAATGAAAACAGAGGCCACACTGCCCCACTAGTGGCTGGAGGAAGTCATAACTTATGAGTGAGGAAATAGCTTGCGATCCTGTTTACACGCTTCTTAGCCAGCAGAAGCAGCTGCTGTGAGGTCAGAGGGGCTAAAAGAAAGCAGCTGATGATAACTGAACCGGCCATCTTGCTGGAAAGATGTCACCAAGCTATTTGGCTTGGCATAGCGTCCTTCAAAGTGTCTTTGTGACACATGTACAAACAGAGCTGTGGAAGGTTAAGTTTTTGAAATGCAGCAATTTTTTTTAAAAAATCCCAATCTGATTCCCCAGCCCACTCTTCTGGGCTTTGCATCTCAGAAAGTTTAATCTCTCTGTATCTCTTCTCAAAAATGTGCAGAGGCTTAATCTGCCTAATTTAGGCATGGTATTTAAAAAAAAAACATCTTTCATTTGAGGTTATTCTGCTTTTTCCCCCCGATTATCTGTTCCATCTTCATCATCATCCAATACAATACATTCATTAATAATAATTAACACGATGATTGAGAAAAATCTATAAATGAGGTAAAAAAGAAATAACTGCAGAGCCCTTTGATGGCTAGGAAATAGGAATCTTCCAGGAGAAAAACACTTATTCCAATAAAAGGAAAGGCTTAGGGTACTGAGATGCTGCTAAAAGATTTGTTTGTTTATTTGTTTGTTTGTCAAGCATATATGAGAAAAAATAAAAATAATACAAGTATGAATTTATCATATAAACATATAAGTATAAACATGTATGAAAAAAAGACATTAGGACAGTAGGCGCGTTGGTGCACTTATGCACACCCCTTACAGACTTCTTAGAAATGGGGTGAGGTCAGCAGTAGACAATCTAAGGTTAAAGTTTTGGAGGTTTGGGGAAGAGACCACAGAGTCAGGTAGGGCATTCCAGACAGTGTGGGTTCCAGACAGAGGAGCTGTTTCAGATTCATTTGTATGGATTTTACTAGGGTTTGGTGTCTTCAGCTGGAACCATAGCCAAGAAATTAAGCATTACATCCCCTGAAGCCCAGGACGATCTCCTTAAAGGGACACTAGCTCCAGACCAACTTTGTGCTTCTGGCTAGTCCTTTCCCAACATGGCAGGACAAAACAGTAGAAGCGGTTGCATGGACTGTCATTTTCAGACATAGGCAGCATTCTGGCTGGCCAGTCAGCAGATTCATGCTCTATGATATGCTGTCCAATAAATCTGTTACCTATCCGGCCATGACCTCATCTCAAAATAGTATTCTGATTTTTCTATTTCTGCTTTTTCCCTCCACCCTCCCTCTCAGTTTTGCTGCGTTAATGCTACTGGTACAGACATGAGGCAAATACCTTAAACTGTGGCAGTAGTTTAAGAAGAGCCAATGTTTTTAATACCCAGGATCAGTGCAATCACAACTCAACAGAGCCGGCTTACTTTGATCATTTGTTTGCTCAGTGGAATTGTCTGTCTGTGCATTTTTAAAGTTCAAAGGGTCATTCTTCCGTTTCTCTGCATCTGGCTTTTCTTAAAAGCAGCCAATTTTTTTCTTTACTACCACAGCAGTACTGGTTGCAACATCGTTCTTTTTCAATATTCTTAACTGGGTGCCCATAAAAATGCTTGCCATGAAAGGCAATTGTTTGAGGTCCCCACTAGTTCCTCTAGCTCCCAGATATTCTTGATCACCCATGTATGCTTTTGTGAGGTTTTTTTTTTTTGAGGGGTACACTTTTAAATAATATGTAGAGCTACTGTAGAATCCAGATTCATTTTTTAAAAATAAAGATTATGCCTGTGGATTGCAGTTTTGCTTAGAAGCATCTTATATTCCTGTTTTCTCATATTATCATCATCATTATCAGATGGGATGAGGCCATCCGGTAGGTGTCATGGGTGAAATGTTCATAGGTACATAGGTATCCCTATGCAGCACTAAGTCAGGCTGCAATCCAGTGGTGGGATTCAAAAAATTTTTTACCACCGGTTCTGTGGGTGTGGCTTGGTGGTGTGTCATGGCTTGGTGGGCATGTAAAATCTCCATTCCCTCCCCACTCCTGGGGGAAGGTTACTGCAAAATCCTAATGCCCTCCCCACCCCACTAACCTGCTTTCCAGCTCCATTCTCCTATGCAGGACAACAAAAGAAGAGCCAGCCGATCAGCTGGGACTCAGGAGGCAGAGAATAGATGGGGGCGGGGCCAGTCAGGGGTAGTATTTGCCGGTTCTCCGAACTATTCAAAATTTCCGCTACCAGTTCTCCAGAATCTGTCAGAACCTGCTGAATACCGCCTCTGCTGCAATCCCATGAATTTCAGCTGACAGTTGAAAGTGTTTTTTTTTATCTCTTTGTGATGAGAAGCAAGAGGAGACTGTGATGAAAGGAAGACATGCATGCAACCGTTGCTTATTTCCCTGAGGAAAGCTGTTATTTGTTTGGCTCTACCTGATAATATTATCTATTTAGGCATATCATTGAGATAAAATTATCAGTCTTCAAATCCTAGACTGCAGAAGATGCATTTCCACTAAACTACTTATTACACCCTGGGATCCTTTACATGGGTTTTAGTGTTGTACCTGGTAGTATTCCCTGCCTGTGACAGATAATAGATAGCAATTTGGTTTTTAAAGGGTAAGTTTTCTTTTGTGAGAATTTTGTTCAAAAACAATGTGACTCCTGGACTCTACCAATTACCATTTTTAATTAAAATGTTGGTGAGTTATAGAGTCCCCTTACAACTATTGAGAAACCTTCCTAGAGTGTCCAATAATTCAAAAGATATATGACTCCATTTCCTTTTAGGAACTAAGGTAGAGGGCTGGTCTTTAGGAAACACCTTTCATTGTTTCCAACCATTCATCCTCTGTCCTGTGTTCCAGTTTAGTGTTCATGCACATGTCCCCTTTTAAAGTATTAACTGGCATAAGCTAGATTCAATTGTCTACATCTTGGGCAACCAACAGTACACAGGTTACAAAAATCACCCAGTGCAATGAAACCATTGACGTACCTGTAACCGGTGTAGATTCATGTATATCATTCAAATAGCTAAAGTTATGCTTCTAAGAAATGCATTCATCTGTCAATAAATTTGAATAATTCCAATTGTTAATACCAACTATCTGAGTGGCATGAACTGTACAGCTGAAAGAGGCCTTTTAGCCTATTGAGTCCAACCTGATCCCTACTTCTACTTTCTGCAGGAATCCAAATTAAAGCATGCCAGGCAGTTGACTAGCCAATAAAGGGTGGGTAATTGGATATTATGTCAAGTTGATTCTGGCTAAGTTTTTTCTAACATTTTAGAGGAATCTACCTTTCTGTAAGTTAAAAACAGTATTCTGTATCCTGCACACTGGAATGATAAAGGACTAGACCCTTTTTCTGTGTGATCTCTTCTCTGGATGATGTTATCAGTCATCTCTTTTCAAGCCTAAATAGTCACAGCTCCTTCAATTTCTTTAATTACTATTTAATTACTAGTTCCTTGATTATCTTGCTGCCTTTTTCCTAATCTTTTCTGATACTGTTGATCTTTTTTAAATAGGGTTCCCAGAAATGGGCATAATAGCTGAGGTGAGGTCTGGCCAAATCAGAATAAAATGGAGGGATGACTTCTTACGTTTGAAAATCATACTTCTGTTGATCCAACCTAAAAAAATTATTTATCTTAAAACAGGTGTAATATGTTGCTGATTCAACTATTAACCCAAGGTCCATTCTCCTCCATTCTCCATCTATATATTTGGTTTTTAGTTCCTAAATGACTTAGTATTTGTCTCTGCAAATAGCTCAGCCATTGTTCAACTCACCAGTATGCACATCTGTCATTTTTAATTCTAAAACTGCGAGCAAGCTAAATTCACCGTAGAGCTGCAGGATTATATACATCTTTCTTTCTTTTTTAATACTACATCTATCTTCATCTTGAGCTGATAAAGCGCTAAAGATACACATTAATTTTTAAACTCTAAGTCACTCCAATACATTATCTATTCATTTATAATGCAGCCTGTAACTAAGCCTTAGCAGATAAAAATTGAAACAATTGCATATTGTTTTCTTGTTCTCATTTTCTCATTCTTCTCATTTTTTTCTTTCTTGATCTTTATTTCACATGGGAAGGGGCTTCAATCATGCATACACAGATGCCATCATGACACATACACTCCATGGATCCCCTGCTTCAGAGAGAGCTTACTTGTAGTCCCTGGGACACAAAATTCCTTGGGCACACTTTTGCTACTCCAAGACAGCACCACATCTCCTGCCAAGCTTTAACAGAAAACCATTCATCCAGGAGACCAAATAAGAAACTAGTCGGGTGCAATACACTTCTGTAAAGCCTAACACAAGACTTGATGTATTCCTTTCCCCAATTAACTCATCCAAACCCTCAGAGGACCCTAATTTTTATCCCCATGTTCTAGGGATAGCCATCTGTAGGATTTGGAGGTTTAAAAAAAAAAACCATTGGGTTCCAGACCCAAAATGTACCCTCCCAACACAAGAAGATTACCAGTCTTTGCTGCTGCTGCAAAAAAAAAATCTATATTTTTGAAAGACAGGCTGCTTTGAAGAACTAGTCCCCCTGGACATTTTAGGATTCCCTTTTCTGTAAACATGTGTAAGATTGCACTGAAGCTTACTTAAATTACAGTAATCAAACTGCTGACTTCAGAGAACTTATCCTAGTGTCTATGGAATTAGCTGACACAGCCAACTTCACCAATGCAATAGGAGATACTAGTTTTCTGCCAATTTAACGTGGATGAAAATATTTATAATTCTAGCTAAGTGTTCAAAATCAAATTTTGTTATAAATGCAGCCTTCAAAATCAGCATGGGACAAAATTAAATTCTAGTAATTCAAATTTGAATTTTCCAAATTATAATTTTCCTGTATAAACGTTAATTTATATCAAATGTGATCTTGCTGATTTTATATGGCTTTATGGCAACAATTTGCAGTGGAGCAGGAGCTACCATAGAGAAAACATAATAAATTGCCTGAATTCACTCCTAATTTCATTAGTCAATCTTGCTTTTCTACTAAATGGTAATATGCTTTAAAGTAGACCTGGAAAGATGCAACTTGGAGATAAGTGAATGCTTGCACACTGTCAAGAAAGAAGAAATGCATCCCAGAGAAGGAGAAGAGGATTGGGAGGTTAGAGGTATCAAAAATATATAAAAGCTAGTTTACTTATTTTCTTGGGTTGTTATGACTGAGCTGTGTACTTTTGAAGCACAAGAGAGGGGATTTTTAATGAGGTTTTTTAATGTGTTTGCTTTAGCCCTTAGGAATAAAGTCCCTTATACAAACAAGACAAGGGTTTTTGTTTTTTGGGAAATATTCATTTTCACTAACAAACTGGTCCTCCAGAATTGCAAAGGGAGTTCACAGGTCTGCTATTACTACATTTTCATTCTAATGCCAGCATACAGTGACTTCGCTAGACACTGAAATCTGGAAAGATATTGCTGAAAAGATGCTGCTGTAAGCCCTGTTTGTTGTTCTTGGTTGTTATCCAAGAGAAGAGGAATGACTTAAGGTTCACCTTATTGTACGATGTGAGAAAAATATCTTTGTGGCCAAATTAATCCATATACAATAGTGCTTAAAAGTCTGTGAATCCTTCTGAATTTTCATTATTTTTGCATAACTATGAAAAAAATGTGATCTGTTCCCCACTCAAGTCCTAGATAAACATTATATGTACCTTTAGTTCATTTTCCTCAATACATCAATGAATGTGTGTAATGTTTTTGACTCATTTGTTTAATTGGGTTCTTTTTATCTAGTTTCAGGACTTCAGACCATGTTTCAGGTTATATTTACGCAGAAATATCGAAAATCCAAAAGGTTCACAGACTTTTAATCACCGCTGGATGAGAGGTAAAGAAATCGATGAAGGAGGAGCCAGTGCTTCCTCTGAGAATGTGTTTTCATATGCCAACATTGATTTGAATACAGCTTGGATGTAGTGTTTCTGCTCCCTCTACTGGACAGCCCCAATGCAGCAAAGGCTCCCATGTTCAAAGACTTCTGTGTTCAAAGCCATAGTTTTATTTATTCAAGGAAAAAGCGTAAGAAATTGCTTCCTACTCTACAGGCCAGAAACTCTGGCAGTTAAGCCCAAAGTTACATCATGGACAAAGCTTTTTAGAGTCCAGGTAGAATTGAATTCCCCTCACCACCCCCCATACCTTGCTATTTGGTCTCATGAAAAGAGAAAGAACCTTGATTGAGCTCCACCACTGAGCTTTAGTCCTCTCCATTCATCTCAACAAAATCCTTTTGAAAGATAGGACAGGGCATGCTTTACTGTTAAATAGCAATGCTAGTGATGACACTTTATGGTAGTAGTAGTTGCAAGACTTCTGCTAACAGCCAGCTGCCTGTAATTAGGCAGATCGAATCTGACCAGGCTCAAGGTTGACTCAGCC
>JAOYMU010000192.1:5128361-5144047 GCA_025802295.1 Psammodynastes pulverulentus | reverse complement strand
TGTAAACTGCTTAGAGAGGGCTGTAAAAAGCACTATAAAGCGGTATATAAATCTAAGTGCTATTGCTATTGCTATTTAACATAACAAAGTATAGGTTTAATTAGGCATGTCATATTGGCACATCTGGGGAAAACTCGACTCTGGAGGACTCGAGGCTTTCCCCACCCAAATCAAACCCCAAAGTTCTTCCCCTCAGGTCACACGTCCATCACATGGTCCAACCAGGTAGCAGCCACCATCTTGGCTGGCTTTGGTCCATGCCTCTCCAACACCTGGTAGGACATCCTTGACTCCCACGGGAAAGTATCTTGATTTGGCTACACATCCCCAGCTATCTCTATCTCCCCCCTCAGGTTCTCACAGCTCCAACTTGTTGTGGTTCACTAGCAGCAGGTGCGGACAGCAGAGGTCTCTGACAGCAAGGACGAAGGGGAACCAGTCAGGGAGACTGGACAGGACTTGGACGAGGGTCCTGGACAATCAGAGAATGGGGTGCTGCCATTGGAGTCTGGCAGCAGTGATGCTGAGGACCCCGGGGAGCCTGTGCCCAGTGCACATGTGCACAGGGCTGCTCGAAGGACAGAGCAGCTGAAGAAGCAAGGGTGACTCGGGAGTAAGGCTGGGAGGTGATGGCTCCTCCCTTAAGGGATAAAAATCAGCCCTCGGGGAGTGGTTCGTTGCAGGAAACAATAGATGTTCTTTGAACACTGATCTTTCATTGTAGCCCTGTGAATTATGGCTTGTGTTTCTGGACATTCCTGTGGGCTGGTATCTTTCGGTAATTGGGGCTTTGGTTCTTGGCAGCCTTTCACAACCTTACTCCGAACTGTTTAGAAAGTTAACAATTGGTTCCTGCGAATAGGTGAGAACCTGCTGAATCCCATCACTTATAATGTCCTTCCTTTTGATTCTCTCTTCTTCTTCTTCTTCTTCTTCTTCTTCTTCTTCTTCTTCTTCTTCTTCTTCTTCTTCTTCTTCTTCTTCTTCTTCTTTTTTAAACACCAGATCTTTGGGAATAACAAAATAGCAGTGAATCATTACAATTGTGTAGCAGATGTTTGGAAATTAATAGGAGCACAATGCTATGAAAAAACAACAACATTAATTGATGAGTAAATGGACCACATTTAGGGAGACAGATTCCGATATTTACAAGGAATACTGGGAAAAAATTGTTTGAATGGTCCTTTTGAATGGATTCAAAAATTTGAATAGCTGCGAACCTGCTAAATCCCACCACTAGGTGATGTTTGGCTGACAAACATCACTATAGAAAACAAATTCAGCTCTACCAGAGGCATCTGCTTCACAACAAAAGAGTCGTGGCTTCCATCTTGATCTTTCTTGCTTTAATTCTCCTGTTCCCTCCTTTCCACTTTCATGAGAAACTCCAGCATTCCCCGACCCTATAAATTGGGTTAGTGATGATTTTCGCTCTTGTTCACTTGCTGATTTCAACTCGTTTTGTCATTTTATTTACTTATTCTATTTATAGACTCACTAAATCACCTGCAGGCTCACGGCAGTTTGCAAGAGCCATCAATAGCAAAACATTCACAATATAGAGTCAAGAATCCACAATAACAAGACATAGAATAAAGGCTTAGAATTATAGGAAGCAAAATGAACCAACTGACAATGATAAATAAGCATAATATTAACAGTACTGCTGTAGATGGCAACGGTATATTAATCACCAAATGTTCTTAAAAAAACTTCTCTTTATTCCAAGTTTCCAAAACTTGGGAAAATTCTACAAGTAGAAATCATACATTGATAGTAACCATTGTGTATGGAAGAAATGGCATTTTGGTATTCGGTACTATGTAAGCTGAGTTATCCATAGGAATGTCAAGGTTCCAAGTAATACATCCATAGCAAATAGAACTCTGAGGCAAGTAGGTTCCTCAAAGAACAGGTTTATTGGATATATCATATTGGCACAGACTGATGAAAACTGACTAAAGGTTCCTGCAGTTTTCACCTAATTAAAAGTTTTTAAAAAGTCCCTTTCCCCAAACAACCAGTCACACGGTCCAATCAAGGTGCTGTCTAGTTGCTTGGTAACATCACTCCTCCTCTCTTCTGCCACCTGTTGGAAGGGTCCTTGGTTCCCAAAGTATATTGTTTTGGCTACAAAACCCCAGCTAGCTCTATTCCCCTCCCCCCTTTCTAACCCTCCTCTCCATTGTGGCAACACTGAAGCCTCCAAGATGGCCCCAGTCAGGCCAGCTTCAGAGTTGACAGTTGATGCACGTGGAGTCTTAATGATTGCTTAGCATGTTGCTTTTCTTTTGTGTCTCAGGAGGCAGGACCAGCGATGCTATTGTTGATACTGCTTTAAGCGCTGTCCGGTCATTGGTAAAAGATCGTCTTAGTGGCAGAGGTGGAGGATACAGTTCCGGAAAACAGGTACTCCTTTTAGGCTTTACCTCCTACTCACTGCAAAGCCTCGTTCTCTCCATGTCTGTATTTTGCGAAGAATGTTACAGGACAACTGGTAACATTGGCATTTGAATGATGGATTGAACAAGGGCTTATTTTATGGAAAGAGTGAAAAATTTAGTAGGTCAATAGGCTTGCTCATTTAAATGAGTTACATTTTGCAAAAAATTGGAGCTGTAGTTTCTTAACAGAGGATAGTGACAGTTATCAGAATAAAGAAGGGGGTGGACAGTGGCAGTAGATGGGTATACGAAAGTAAAGAGTTGGCGAGTTAAATGAATGGCAAGGAATTTCTTCAGGCTTCTGATGTCTCCATTGTACAGATGCTTTAGAAATCCTGGCTGTAAGCATTAGAGAAAGAACAATAAATTAATGTATGAACTTGTGACTTAAGAGTTTGGTCATAAGAAAGAGTAGATAGAATGCAGGAGTGTAGTCCTTCATGTCGCATTGTTTTTATCTTGTTAAAAAATTATTTAACAAGATTTATAAAGAAATCATGGGTATAAATAAATTAAAAGAGACTCATTGAAAAAGGCAAGGCTTCTAGGTTGCACAGATCTCAGATAGGCAGCCACATAAGTCTTTTATTGGAGGTTTTTAAGATGAGATTGGACAACCACTTGCCTGACATATAGGGTCTCCTGCTTGAGTGTGGGTTAGACTGGAAGACCTCAAAGGTCCCTTCCAAATCTGTTATTCTGTTATTTAAATTCCCCATTCTCAGGTCAACATATACACCTGCTGAAATAGAGGAAGTGAAGCTCTGCTGATTAGTTCCACTAGAATATCCAGATGTTTGTTGTTGAAAAACTCAATTTGAATAATTGATGGTTGACTTTGCTTTTACATTTTCCATCCTGTACAGACTATGATCTCAAGCAGAAATGGATTGTTTTTTTATGAGTTAAAATATTATATATAAATTTCTATTTATTTATTGAATTTATATTGCTGCCTATTCACCCAAGGCGACTCGAGGCGGCTTACAGAATAAAAAAACCTTTACAACAATAAAACAATAAAAACATTTAAAATAATAAAAACTAACAAAAAGAATCAAATGACTAGAAAGCATATATCCATGTATTGTCATCACTAATTAGAACTGGAGTAAAACCTGAGGTACTAAATACCTTTTTCTAACGTTTCTTTAGCAGAGCAATTATGAAAGTGGAGACTCCGGCAAAAAGGATGTGATTGAACTGACCGATGATAACTTTGATAAGACAGTACTGAACAGTGACAGTATCTGGCTGGTAGAATTTTATGCTCCTTGGTGTGGACATTGCAAAAAGTAAGTGTTCTGGTTGTACTCAGGATTGTTACAGCATATTTGCTTACATACATACAACATACTAGGGGAATCCAGATGTTTGAGCAGTAGTTGGATGCAAGAATATCGATAATGCAATCTGTCAGTAGGTTAGTCCTACATAATTCAGAGGAACTAACCTCAAATAGAGAAACACGGTTTATGCTTTAAACCTGTGGAGCAGGGATGTCAAACTCAAGGCCTGTGGGCTGGATCTGGCCTGTGGGGTGCTTAGATCTGGCCACGGGGTCACCCTGGAAACAGCAAGGGACTGGCCCACAGTGCCTCTGCCAGCGAAAACTGAGCTGGGGAGGGCCTCATGCAGCGCTCCCAAACTCCACTTTCACTGGCAGAGGTTTGCAGGAGGCTGTTGCAGCCAGAAATGGAGCACTGGAGCCTGTTTTTGCTAACAAAGTGCTTGGGCCATCATAGGCGCCCCTGACACAAGGGACGAGCTGTGCATGTCCCCCCGTCCGTCCATCCCCCCCGGAGATAAAACACAACCCTGAGTGAAATTGAGCTTGACTCCCCTGCTCTGGAGGCACAGGGGCCCTAGTTAAGTTACCTTGGGTTTTCTTTTCTTTCTTTTTTTTCCCCTATTCGTTTTTAATATGATTCTCCTCTGTACTCATTACTTTGTTGTCACCTAAGACAAAACTGGTGAAAATCTAACCTTTTGTAAAGCAGAGAAGTAGGACTTTCAGGCATCCTGGTTCCTAGAATCTGATCCTTGATAATGGTTATTGGGGCTAATGTAGTTCAAGCTTTCTCGAGGGTGTCAAGTCATAAGATCCTTTTCAGGAGTATTCAGTGGTCGTTGTGCCCTGTTAGTAAAAGTTGAATCAAGCATGTTTTGTAATTAGGTAACTAGCAACCAACTTATAGTAATTTTGAGCTCAAATATGGCTTTTGGAACTATCATAATTTAACCACTCTGCTTCTTTCTTTTTTAAAGTGGTTTTAATTGTAAGTTGCTGTTGTAGTTTATTGCTGTTCTTTTAAAAAGAAAACACCCACATGTAACCACGCATTTTCTTCTACAGTTTGGAGCCAGAGTGGGCATCAGCTGCAGCTGAAGTGAAGGAGCAAACAAAGGGAAAAGTTAAACTAGCTGCTGTAGACGCTACCTTGAACCAGATGTTAGCCAATCGGTATGGGGTAAGTAGATAGTGCAAGTGGTAATGCTTTTATTTTATTACTTGCTGTCTCCCAAATAATACAGAGAGGAGAATATGTCCCTTATAAGATGGCAACATCATATTGCATGGAATGTTTTAAACATTTATTTATTGGAACATAGTTGAATAAATGCAAGTATAAAGGCATCATATGTATAAACCATAATAGGAACTTTTTATTAAAACATTGGCATAGATAGATGATAGGTAAATGCTCATGGTGCCATGGCCACGGAGCAAAGCGGGGGAATGGAGCTACCCCATGGGCCCCGCACCAGCTTACCACAGGGCCCCCGCGGCCAGGCCACTGTCCGACACTTGCCTCACAGCGGCAGCACCAGCAACCATGTGCAGCAGGAGCCCACGTGGACTCTGGCCCACTTGTGCTTGCTTGCGGCTGCAACGGAGCAGGAGATCGAGCAGCATGGTGGTGCCATGGCCGCAAGGCGAGGATGGCCTCGCTGTGGTGGCCCTGAGGTAAGTTGGTGTGGGGCGCGTGAGGCAGCTCCACCATTCCTGCCTGGCGGCGGGGGCACTAACACACCACACGGCCTCCTGCCCCGTTGCAAGCAAGCAGAAGTGGGCCTCCCGTACATGGGGGGGGGGGGGGAAATAAGTCAATCCCCCCCAAAATAAGCCCTAGTACTTATTCTGGGGCCCAAAAGAAAATAAGTCCCAGTCTTATTTTCGGATAAACATGGATGGATGGATGGACGGATGTAATGATTTCTGTGATAATTTTACATACCAGCTCTTTAGAGAATTTGGATTGTGCCGATATTGAGTGAAGCTAAGAGCTATTTTATTTTGATTTTTAGTACACCAAATACCAAGGTGGATTACCTTTTGTGCTCACTGTAATTTGAATTCTTTGATTCTATGTTTCAGGTCCGTGGATTTCCGACAATAAAAATTTTCCAAAAAGGAGAAGAACCTGTTGACTATGACGGTGGAAGGACAAAATCAGATATCATTGCTCGGGCTCTGGACTTGTTTTCAGAGAATGCACCAGCACCTGAACTCCTAGAGGTATCCTTATTTTGATCAAGCAGTTACTTCCTAGGGAAATTGCAACAAAATGTTGCAGTATGGGGTACTTCTGTGCCATGAGCAGCCATGCAGTCTTTCAAAATACTTCATATTCCATTTCAGATCCCTTCTCAGTTATTTTGTAGTTATAGAACTCTTTAGTATTTCCTCCTCTGCAAACCTCGGCATGGCGGTTACCCCCATCTCATTAGTCCTATTTTGGCTACGTAGCCGTCATAATTCGATAACCAAATTTGCTGTTATGATGCTTTTTATTGATAAAATTAAGGGAATGTTTTATATAGATATAGATATAGATAGATAAAATCATTTTCTTTGGAAATGAGTAATCGAGCTAAACTTGATTTCTGACTGAATTTCTCCCAAAGTATCTTAAAATCAGCTTACTGCCTTTATTAAATTTATGTGGTTGGAAATTTCAAGCCCTTTGTTGAAATGTCTGCCCTTATTTCATATGAGCTGCATTAATATAGTAACATTTGCTTAGAAAGATCTTTGTGAGGGAGAGTCTCTGAAGATCATGAGCAAGAATGGCATGATGTAGAGGTCCTAATTTTAGTAATGTTTCTTGTGGACTTTGTGAATTAAGAAAACTTGTGGCCTTAGCTGTGTAGATCAAAATTGTTTAAAAGTCTTCATGATGTCAGAATATAGATAGTCCTCCACTTTCGACAGTTCATTTAGTGAACATTCAAAGTTACAAAGGCACTGAAAAATTCGACTTATGACCGTTTTCAAAGCTACAACTTCTGCAGCATCCCCATGGTCACACGATCAAAATTCAGCTGCTTGGCAACTGGCTCATATTTATGACGGTCGCAGTGTCTTGAGGTCACGTGATCCCCTTTCGCGACCTTCCGACCAGCAAAATCAATGGGGAAGCCAGATTCACTTAACCATGTCGCTCATTTAACAACTGCAGTGATTCACTTAAGAACTGTGGCAAGAAAGGTCATAAAATGAGGCAAAACTCACTTAATAAATGTCACACTTAACAACAGAAATTTTGGACACGATTGTGGTCAAAAGTCAAGGACTACCTGTATAGAGACCTAGATAAATTCCTATCGGGGAAAATAAATCCACCATGTTAAAAAAAAAAGATTGAGCAAGAGAAGACCTTACTGGAGAATTAACTTTGTAGTTGCAATTTGAGTTATTACTCTTTAATTGCTGAATTGGTAAATCTGTCTCTCCTAGATTATTAACGAAGATGTCCTAAAGCAAACATGTGATGCTCACCAACTTTGTATCATTTCTGTCCTGCCCCACATACTTGACACAGGTAAGAACAAAAAGAGTATTTTCCTTTACCTTTGGCTTTTATACTGGCCTCCAATGTGATTTTTCTTTTTTTTTTTTATGATTTCTGTTAAACAGGAGCTGCAGGTAGAAATGCCTACCTGAAAGTCATGTTGAAAATGGCAGACAAATACAAAAGGAAGATTTGGGGGTAAGTCACAGATGATAGCCGCAAGTGCTTTGGTTTGGGGCAGGGAGGAATACCAATCTGTGCTCCTATTGAAATGAAATTAATAACTCAGTGACAGTATAGACTAGGCTAGATTGCTTACGAACTGGAGGTAGGGGAAGCTTAAGGAAACAAGCTGGTTTTGATCTGCCCTCTTCATCCCTTCCTTTTGCTCTGCTATTTGCAATCAAAACCGGGTGATGCCAGGGGGGAAGTGGAAGTGTAGAGAAAAGTGATCTTCTGTGGTTTGCTTTGAGATAAACACCTAATTCTTCTGATCCAAGGTGGCTGTGGACAGAAGCCGGAGCACAGTTTGATCTCGAAAGCTCTTTGGGTATTGGTGGCTTTGGCTATCCGGCCATGGCAGCCGTGAATGCTCGAAAGATGAAATTTGCCCTGCTGAAGGGCTCCTTCAGCGATCAAGGGATTAACGAATTCCTACGGTAAGGCTTCTTTTTTTCAGTACCTCGAAGCATACGGATGCTGTGGTGCTTTGACGGGTTTCTATTAAAAATAGTCAAGAGGGGGAAAATAATTGATTTTTATTTTATTTACAGAATTGATTCTGTAACCATGTTTGTTGGCTTTCTTTTTGAACACAATTTATCTTTCTCGGGGTATTCCTGAATCCCAACTTTTTTCTACTTACTCCTCCCATTTTTAAAAGAAAATATTGAAATCTCATGAAATTTTAACTGGGGGGAGGACGGCCAGGTACCAGTCTCTCTCAGTGCTGTTCTCTATGTAATTCATCACATCAGGCTTATTTGTTTTATATCCCACCTTTATTATTTTTTATAAATAAGATGATCATGCCTACTCCTGTTTTTCACAACCCTGTGAGGTAGGTTACTTGAGAGAGTGACAGGTCCATGGTCACCTACCCAGCCTTCTTTCATGTCTTAAGACGGGACTAGAACTCATGGTCTCCCAGTTTCTAACCTGGTGCCTTAATCAAACTGGTTCTCAAATGTGAATCCCTAGAGGGGTGTATGCAGTGGTGAGCGGCTGCCTGGTCAGACCAGTTTGGGCGAACCAGTAGTCGTGATCACTGGCTGGGCCTGCCCACCCACCCATCCATGCGCTATCCTTTCCATTTATAACTAACTTTCTGTCTCGTTCCCCCCGCCCACGCTGCCTGGCTGAGTTCCCCGCCGTGCCTGCTGTACTCACTGGAGTTAATTAGCTGCCTGAGTTAATTAGCTGCATGTTTGAAGCTGCGTTTCAGCTCCAAAGAAGCGTGTGCATACTCACAACCAGCAAACCAATTGTTAACGTACATGCAGCCCACCTCTGGATGTATATTATGTTCTAAATGTTCTTTCCATTTCTAGGGAACTTTCTGTTGGACGAGGGTCCACAGCACCAGTTGGTGGAGGGGCTTTTGCCAACATTAACACAGTGGAGCCCTGGGATGGCAAAGATGGCGAGGTAAGAGAGACTCCATGTTCATCTCTGTATTCATACAGAACTTATTTGGACATTTTAGGGTTCATGCATTTAAATTGGTTCCCTATCAAGTCAACCTCTCAAAGTTTAGTTAGCCTGATTAATATATACCCTAAATCCTGTACTCAAAGATCTATTTTAGTTAAAACTTTGCTGCTTCTTTTTATTTCTTTTTTTCTGTCACCGACCTTATCTGTGAGAAGCCACCTTAGTTGTATACTTGGCTCTGTGTCTTTGTTCTCTTTTGGATTTTGCCGAAAGCTTTGACATTTGTTTATCTATCTATTTCTGGCATCATTTTATTTTCTGCATCCTGTTTGAGCTATTCTGATATGCTTCCTGTGCAGACTATTTTCTTTCTTTTTTTTCTTTCCTGTCCTGAGGCAAGTTGCTCACCAAATGTTCAACTAGTCTAGCATTGTTGCATTAAGGATTATAAAGAGGAACTTGATAATAATGCCACTCCTACTTTGCTTGTTTATCCAGCTGTTCAGGTTACATTCAAGCTTACATAGATTTTCAACTTTTATTGTTCTCTTAGAGTCTACTGTTTACTTCTACTTTTTTATAGGCAATTTCTGCTCTATAGCTTACTGAAGCCACACAAAATGTCACACCTGGGCTTGTTTCAATCCTGGTTTGCTTAATGAAAAAGAAACCATCCATCTTGTAGACAGATAAAATAATAATGCCTTGTTTGGCCAGTTTTGAGTTAACTTTGGTCTATTGTTTGGATTATTTTGCTGTACATCTCTGTAGACATTTAGCAGCTTGGGTGTAAGACACAGAACAGGAATCAAGAAGCCAAAGAGCTGTAAATAAACATGTAGCCCAATTCCCTTATCATGTTAAGCCAAATTTGACTTAGCACGCAGTGTAAACCTAGTTATTTCGATCTTAACCATCAGACGCTAATCATAGCTTTAATTTTTCTGCTGATTTTAAAGAGTTAAAATCACTGATGAGACTGAATGGTAGTGTGGGTGTTGAAACTCCACTTTAATTGCATTACTTATCTGAATGGTAAAAACCATATCTTGAGGATAAGATTGTATGTGTAGTTTATACTTAAGGGAAGATCAGGAAAGCAAATTGCCAATTGCACACAAACTTAAAAAGCACAAGAGAGCATTTAAGTCTCTTTAGAAAAGGTTATTTCATAGTAGTACCGTTTGCTATTGAACAGTATTTTTTCAGCATCTTAAGGGGTTTGAAACTTGTTCTAAGAGGTATGTGGTGGTATGTGATAAATGCCTGATCAATTCACACTCTTATTGTTTCATAGTTCCCAGCTGAAGAGGATATTGATCTCAGTGATGTAGATCTTGATGACTGGGATACTCAGAAGGATGAATTGTGAGAGCCTGAAGATAACTTGGTTTCTTGAGAGACACCGGGCAGTGATTGGATTGGATAGAAGAACGTTTTGCATCACACGGATCTACCAGTGGCCTTTTTTTGCCAAGAGAGAAACTGTTGGAAACATGGTCATCAGTGAACTGAGCATCTCTTAAGAAAAAATATCTCACAAATTCTATGAATTTTTTTTATTGAGTGAAATTGTATCCGGTGTAGCAGATATTTTGAGAACAACACTGATCTTTCATTGAAATGCTTTTGTTTTTTTGTTTTTTTTTTTGTTTTTAAACCTAGCTGGCATGTGGTGGTCAATTGTAACTTGAGACTTTTGTTGTTCTTAGTTTTAAAATGTGATCTTTTTTCTCCTCCCCCACGGTATAGCTTTCATTTCAATGAAAGAATAAAACAATATTTTTGACTCTGTGTCAGTGTTGTACAGTGTACAGAGAGATCTCCCTTTGACTTTATCAGTGCAGTATTTGAAGCCATTTTTGCAATGAATATTATGATGTGTGTGTGTTCATATTAAGCCAGTTACTTTTTAAATTCTGCTGTCTTGAAAAAGCTAGAGTGAAAAGTTTCACACAATACTAAGCTTTGGATATGAACCTTGTCCTTGGATTCTGTCTAAATACTTTCAACTGTTACTTTTCTTTGGGGAGCCTGTAGGATTGAGAGAACTGCCCTGTTTACTGGTAACGTGTGACAGGTTTTTGACGTACATCTTATCAATTGTATGGGAATCTTTTAAGAATTAATGTTCCTTCATGGTAACTCAAGAAAAATAGTAAGCTATCGGCTAATTCTTGTTGTCTCTGACAAATAATGTTCTCAGATAGCCCAGAATTATGACTTGAGACTAATTTTAGTATAATATTAAATTAAATTATAAAGTATAATACTCCTATAAGAGAAGACATGATTTCTTTGGAAGAATGTAAGAAAACCCCAAGTGTCAGTATTAAATTCTCCTGCCCCAAGAACATTAGGCAATATTTCTCTTTTTAAAAAGGCTCACTTTACTCTGATTCCAGCATCATTGGAGCCATTTATTGGACTACCTTTTTTTTTTTGGTAAACTACCCTTTGAGGAGCATTGAAGGAGGTTTCATCTATACTGTAACATTGTCAACCAATGGCGGTGAGAGGAAGTGCTTGCTGCCATTTATTCTAATCAAGTTGGATGCTTAAAAAGCCATACTATTTTCAACAAACCGACAAAATGAGATTTCACGTTTTGTATTATGTCTGCAGTGAGTCAGTCTTCGGCAGAAGAGGGAGCTGTTTCACTAAAACAAGGAAGAAAAATTTTCTGTCTGAATTTCTTACATGCTAAACTGAAGCAACCAGATTAAAATTAACTTCCCAAACATATTTCTCCCTGAAATGTCACTGTGTAACTGCTGTGTTGACTGAATCAATACATTAAACCAATTACAAATTTATGACTCCAGGATATTTCTACCTTAACCGCCAGATATCTCGATTTTATTTAAAACCTTAGATAATCAGGGATGTTTTGTAATTACAATAGAATAAATACAACAATAACACAATGCCTTGTGGAGCATGTTTTCTAATACAATCAGGAAAAAAGCTTCCGGTATCTTTTAATTGTCAAAATGGAAAAAAAAAAGCAACCGGTTTACTTACAGTCAAGCCAAATCTAAGAACTACAATTATCACTTGCTTAAAATTACTTGGTCTTTCTGCATTGAAAGGGCCCCATTCCAATTATGTTTGCATTAAAAACAAACTGGATGACATTTCGTTCACAAATCCTACAATACTGAAAAACAAGTCAAACTTGGCGCAGCAAACTTTAGCTGGAATCGAGAAGGCTGATGTCAATCTTGAAATAGACATAGGGGTAGTAGTCCTGATTGCTTAGCTGTAAGCCAGGAATGTCCACTGAAGTCTGGAGGGGAAAATGCAGAGTGAGGTCCTTAAGACTTCTAGATAGGTGCTACAATTTTTACAGAACGTGAGGGAATACTTCCAAAACATCAGTAACCATAAGAGGAGCAAGTACTGTGAAATAAAAGACTTCAAACAAGCAGTAAATACAGAGGTTAATTTGGAAATCCCCAGATTAGTGTAAGGAAGCTGATCCCCCCACTGGAAGTCTCTAGATCTGAAAACCTCATGGCAGATGTTACAGGAATAAAGTAGGCCAATTTAAGGGTGGGGTAACTGCAGCCCTGGGATTCCACACAGTACTCTGCTGGGGAACTACGGCCCTTTTATGACCTGTAGATTTCAACTGGCTCAGGAATTCTGGGAGCTGGAAGTCCACAAGTCATAAAGGAGCCATACTTCCTCACCTCTGCTCTAAATGATTTATTACCTTTCCTTCAACAGCCTTCTGACTGGGAGGCAGAAGGTGGTGTCAAAAATGAGATAAGGGGAAGGATCAGAATAGGAGATTCTACCCGTTTTGTCCTATGCTTCCCGCAGCCCTTGTTTGCCATCTCCATCCTTAGGCGGGCCGCCAGCAATGGCATACTTACGTCCATTAGGCTAGCTGCTGCTACTTCGTCCAGATGCTTGAAAACTGCATTTAATACTTCTCTCAACCTCTTCATAGATTTCTTATTAGGTTGAAGTAGCATGGCCTGGAAGTTCACCGGTAATCCATACCTTGAACGGATGCAAGGAAGGTTAAAGCGGAAGCAGCGGAATGCGATGCAAGGAATTTTTTACTTTACCTATCAAATGTCCTCATTTTGCTTTTGTTTGTGACTAGGAGCTTTTAAAGTCTTAAACTGCATCAAAGATTGTTTATTTTCCTTATTAACTCTTATCACAACATTTGCCTCATTACAGTCTGTTTATTCCTGGAATGTTTTAAGAACCTACTCTGCAGGCTACCACAAAGCTATTATTTAAAATCAATGACAAAGTTAAACTGGTCAACCAGGATATGTAATGATTGAACTGAGTTGTGATTGGCTTTAGAGAAAAAATGTAACCTATGAAATTTCATCCGTTTACCTGAGGACAGATTCTGAAAAAACTCTCAGTGCCTTAATATGGATCCAAGCCACAAATGCTTCACTGAAGTTCACCTTCAACCATCTCAACAGAGGACCCTTTAATGAGTAAAATACGGTATCAGACAACAGAAAAACTATAAGCGTGATTCTCAAAGGCTCTAAATTGATGGCCCAATTTTTTGAAAATTTCACAAAATAATATCAAGTATGTGAGGAGTAATGAAATCCGCTTTCTTAAATTAAACGCAGTCTTAAATTACATTTAGATATCATCATGGTCCCACAATACTTAACCCAAATGGCTAATTGTGGCCCTTGGCCCCCTCCCAGCAAGGTTGCAGGTAATCTGAGTCAGCATCCAGTGATTAAAAAACAATTCCTTGGTAGGAAAAATAGAGTTGGCATAGCGGGAATTTGACATCCATCCGGAACCTGCCACTTGGGGGCTGCATATACCTCCAATCCTATTTTATGGCCTTCAGAACTTCCAGTTATACCCCCAAGTTCCACTTCTACATCACTAATATTCAGGGATGGCATGTTTTCATTGGTTTCACGCAAAATAAGGTCTCTGGAGGTTTCAGTTACCCATTCACTCCCTCAACATCTAGGCTCTCAAAAAATGGGACAAACATGATATGAGCCAGTGATTCAAGTAATCAAGCTTCCTACACTTCATGGTGCTACTTCTGGCTGGGAAAAGCTTGCAGAAGAACTAGCCAACCTATTTGAATGGTGTCTGTTGGATTGCATTCTGTTCAGCATTCAGGGGATAATGATTTCCCCAGGCATTTGGGTTTACGTGACATCCATTGCTATTGTTATGAGGAGGGCGGGAGCAGTATTACTTGAGAGTTGGGATCACTGTTTTATCTGGGCGCTGGAGTTGTATTGTGTGGGTTGTGTGCTTTTAATCCTTATATGCTGCCCGGAGTTATTTGTGCAAGATGGGTGACCATAGTTAACAAACAAACAACATTAAGTAATGTCCGTTCACAGGAAAGACATTGGAAAGTCCAGTTTTTAGAAAATCAAGAATATTATTCTGGACTACATACAATATCATATTAAAACACTATGTTGATGAGAGGAAACTGCACTGATTTGTGCCTAATGAGGGGTATGTGTGTGTGTGTGCGCTCGCGCATGCATCTGGATGCATGCATGCATCTTTGAGTCAGTGTTAGCTTTGGCAACTGCCTGGAAAAGTCCCTGCAATTTTCTTGGCAAGGATTTTCAAAAGCGGTTGGCCCTTGCCTCCTTCCTAGAACTGAGAGAAAGTGACAGGCCCAATTGGCTTTGAGCCCCAACCTAGAAGTCACGGTCCCCTGGTTTCTTATTTCTTAGCTGGTGCCTTAACCACTACAGCAAACTGGATCTCAAACACACACATGCATACTCCAAATATTTACAGGTGGTAAACATAAACTGCAAACATAATAGCTGTATTGACAATGTGTTAAATTTGGTTCCTTTTTTATTTATTTAACTTGGGATGCAAACCTAGGTCATTGATTAATTTATGGGCCAGTGAGTCATGTGGATTATGACAATGGATTAATTCAGGAATCAGGTTAAATGTGTTGTGTGAACAACACTTTCGGATAATGAATTGTCTTGGATGTCACCCCAAGCATACGTACAGCATTTCTGGACAAAACGTTAATCGTGAGATCATATGGCAACTTAGCCAACAGTCGGCAAGCCAGGCACAGAAGTCAATACGGACCACTTGAAGGTGTTTACTTACATACTGTTGCTTTTTATCAGAAGCTAACTTCCTCATTTCGTCCTTTTCACACTTCAGTTCTTTCTCATCAAAATAAAATTCCCGCACCATGAACCTTAAAACAAATCAGTGTAGGCATTCAGCACGTGGGCTTTTAGAAAGCTGTTTCCTGCCTGGGCTTTTGAACACAAATGTTCTTTCAAACCACAAGGTACACTTTGAAAACCTAGCTGGGAAACAAGGTACGCTTTGGCCGTGTGGGAGTAAATCATATTAGACCAATTTCCCAAGCTTTTAGGAGCTCTTGTCATCCTTAATAAGCTTGCTTTATGTTCAGCTCCGTGAGCCCCTGCTGATGCATCAGACTGGAAAAAGTGACTCATTAGCTGAAGTTATGAAGGGTTTCTTATTTTGCTTTATATGCTATCCTTCCTCCCTGAATTTAACAGCCACCCTGTGTGTTTAGTTGGATGGAGAGCCAGTGGACCCAATTCAGTCAAAACAAGTGATGATTTAGGCTACAGAGGCACCATTGGAGGTGGGGGTGGGGTCATCAAAAGATTCAAGAAGACGGGCCCAATTGAAGCCCCATTCCTTTATATCCGTTAGTTAGTTAGTTAGTTAGTTCACTTTATTGTCATTGTACCTCGTACAACGAAATTAAATACCTTCTCCAGTGTACATGAATATAAAA
>JAOYMU010000192.1:5029983-5040407 GCA_025802295.1 Psammodynastes pulverulentus | reverse complement strand
AAGTGGAAAAATCGAAGGCAAGAGACAGAGACTGTCTTTCTTGCTCCCGCTCCGCTGTGACCTCACACCGGAAGTCCTTATGTTTTGTCTTAGAAGGGGGAAAGTCATAGATGATTTACTTCTTTCCCTCAGGGTTTTTATCTCTCGGCATAATTACTACAGAAGTCAACAATGCTGCAGAACAATTTGAAAAGTTTATTGAACCAAAACCTGAATCGGTTGTTCCATTAACACAGTCCAAGACAACTAATTAGAGATACACATCGGTAATCAACATGACATTGCCAACTAAAGTTAACAAAGAGGTTCATATCAAAATTAATAATCATACAGTTAGCCAAATTTGGGTTGTAGTTCCTTGATTCCTAAAATATTTCCTAGTATAGAAAAGACAGAGAGAAATAGCAGGCAAAAGTTGACAAGTTATTCAGCTGTAGGATGGAGAAGCTTTTACAATATACCCACAGTTATGCATGCCAACATGGTCTACACACTTCCCCCAACTAGCTTATAATCTTAAAAAGTTGGATTCTAGACCAGCTGGTTTTCCTTAACCTTACTTTGAAATCATCTTACCATTTAGAAGACAGCTTGAGGAGAAAACCTGGCTGTTCTTGGACATTTCTTGATAATAGAAGTTAATATAATCCATCTTGTTATCTGCCACGAGGACTATAAAATGGTTTCTGAGCAGGTCTGCAAAGATACTACATTCCATTAGAATATAAATTTGGTTTGATTATTTCTTGATTTCTGTACCTCTCTCTATCAAAGTATAGTACTCTTTCAATATTTTATCTTGCGTTGATCTTTATGCAAATGGATTATGTGTTTAATTTTTTTTCAGAGGTCTAAGTTGGATGAGAGAGTCTACTCTTGTAGTATATGGGGACCAACTTGTGATGGCCTTGACCGTATTGTTGAGCGTTGTGGCCTACCAGAACTTCAGGTTGGAGATTGGATGTTGTTTGAAAACATGGGAGCCTATACTGTGGCAGCCGCTTCCACCTTCAATGGATTTCAGAGGCCAACAATACACTATGTAATGTCAAGGACAGCGTGGTTAGTACTCTTGCCATTTATGCTTTTCATTCTCTAGAAAGTGCAATGAGAGTCTCTTTAATTTTATTTGAATGAGCTGTGAATAAACTTGCTTTGAAAAAATGCTGAAGGGGACAGATAGTTTGGGTTTTCTATATGGTATAGTGCCTTTTCTATATGGTATAGTAATTTCTCATGAGCCTTCCTCCCTCTGTGTAGCAAAATTGTATAAGATACACACACACAAACTTTAAAAAAACCAAGGATTTATAAAATAAAGCTCCTTGCGACTGCAGAGAATCTGATGTCTCGGAAGAGTTGAATGACATGGGCAGAGCAATACTTAACACAAGATTTACTGTTTTGTGGAGCAACTGGAATGATGTTACCAAAATGGGCATCTCCACCACCTTTTCATTCTTTAGCTACTAAGGGTTAATTTGTATATTTAGAAAATTATTGTATCTTACTTGATGCTGATTTTTAGATTTGTACTGAACTCTTGTTTTTCTCCCTCCCCTCCCCCCACATTAGGCAGTTGATGGAGCGGATAAAGAAGCAAGGTTTTCAAGCAGAAGTAGAGGACCAGGATATCCCTTTGCCACTCTCTTGTGCCTGGGAAAGTGGAATTGAACACCATCCGGCAGCTTGTACTTCAGCAAGCATTAACGTATAGATACTGTTAGCTAATGTGCAAGTTTAGGGGATGAATTTTTATAGGACATTGGGGACCATTAACTTAATTCTTCCTAGAATTTTTAAATGTTTGGAAAGCTTAGGGTATGTGTAAATGTAACAAGATAGGTAAGTAGAAGGGGAGGTCACATTTATCTGTGTGTTCCTATGGAAACTGAATATTGTTTTATATGGATTTCTATTCATTTCTCAAGTATGCTACTAAAACTGAACTTTGACTGTCAAGCAAGCATTTGTAGCTTGTATATTTGGCAGAATGGTCTGCATATATTATTGTGACCTAATTGTTTTTCAATAAAGTCTATTAAAATAATAGAAGAGCAATTCCTTTTTTTGGTTGTGAACTAGACTTGAGTTCCGTCAAGATCCTCAGTTGTCATGCCTTTGTTGGATTTATATAGAAAGTACTGCATATTGATTTTAAAGTTGCATTAAGTTGAAAACTACAATATACACAAATCAGCACCTTTTCAGGAGCTGTACTTTAAAAGTATGGGGCATCTGCCTTAAACATCTTCGCAAAGCAAATCCAGAATAATTTGTACATGTCTATTTACAATTGCTTAGGAACCCATTTCATTAAGCATAGTTAGTATATTTAAGTATAGTTGTGTCAGAATGCAATCTAGCAAGAAGTCCTGTGTAATCCCTATATAGAAACAGTTGATGTTCACTGGGCGTTTTGTGATTACATTTTTTTGCAATTAATATATGCTCTAGCGCACGGGTGTCAAAGTTGTCACGTCACGTTGCTGTCACGTGACGTTTTGTGATGTTTTCCCCATTTGCTGCAATGGGGTGGGTGTGGCCTGTGCGTAACCCATCCGTGCCAGTTTGACACCCCTGCTCTAACTCTCAGCATTGAAATTATCCATGGTTATTAATTCCATTCATATTTCACTGATGCAACAACTACTAAATATCACAACTGTCACTCAACTTTATAATATTTTTCAGTGTTTTAGAATCAGTTGAACTAGTTGTCCAAAACTGCCCTGCTTCTATGACAATTCAATAATTTGGGGGCTAGCTATTTTTCTCTTCCCAAGGTAAGATATAAACTCTGCATAATAATGTATTCTGAAATATGGTTTTCTTCAATCTCATGCTAACATCGTAAGTCTACAATGCCAATTTTTCAAAGTGAGTTTGCCTTTTCTTATTACCACTGGAATTGCTATGTTATCAAGAACAGTTACCCAAAATTTACATCCTTATGCATCTAATTTATTTTATTTGATTTGTTGCAAAGCACTCTTCTACTATCTTAGAAAAGCACAGGGAATCCTAGAGGTAAAATCTCTCATGGATACAGCAGTTTCATTAAAGGTTTTATTCCAAGTCCTGAAAATGATAACAGTAGGGCACTTTTATTGTCCATGTTATGGAAACAAACTTTGGTTCAGACGTTCAGCAGCACTAATTCTTGGCTTTGATATGAAGAGAAAGCCTGTCTTTCCATAGGATTATTTCTGAAATCTGAAATGATTAATGATTTTTTAAAAATAACAGGGAAAGAATTACAAAAGTCAGAAAGATAGCTTTTTTGTCTTACTAATCAATGTTCCTAAAAAATCAGAATTCAACAAGATGTGTTCTGATGTAACATTTGGAGCAGGGGTGTCAAACTCACAGCGTCATGTGACATATTGGGACTTTTTACCCTTTCACTAAACTGGGTGGGGGCGAGGCCAGCACATGACGCATCCGGCCCAAGGGTTGCAAGTTTGACTCCCCTGATTTAGAGGATCTCAGGTTGTTCTATCCCCATGGTGTACAATAGAAAATTCTTAAATACCCTGCATGGTTAAACTGCTTTTGCTGCTTTTAAGGTTACTCTAATTGTTCTGCTAGATTAGGGATGGTTGAGCATGCAAAGGTTAACATTTGCTTTCACAATTTTTATTGCTGTAGAAATGCTAAAATGGCACAAAAGCTCACCCTATTAGAAAAATACTTGGATTTATTTCCAAAGAAATGAACATTTTTCTATACATCTTCCGCTTTTGCACTTGTATTTATCTGAAAGATTTTTAGCTGCAGCACTTCTAATTTACACATTTTTATTTGCTATTTAATTGTCTATCTTTTACAAGGTTATTGTAGGGCAGATAGGTTTTTTCTTTCTTGTACCCTAGACATGCTTTTGCTAATTATGTAAAAAAAAATGCATGTTGACTTGAATAGTGATTAATTGTCAGAAGTGGGTGGCTTGCCTCTTCCATCTTTGGACTGTAACAAAGCTTACTTTCCCTAAACAACTTATATTTTTCAAGGGATAGAGGACTAACAACCAAGAACTTTCACTGAATGAATTAGAAGCATTTTTATCCTATGGACTAATGACTAATGGATTAGCACTGATGATGTTACCTAGTTTAGGTAATGAACTGTTAGCAAGAAGCCAACCAAGGTCAGAGAGCACCAAGGACTGCTTGTGGATTAATGAGATCGCACTAGTCTCAGATCTTGAGCTAATTACCATGTCTATCATTTCTGGCTAAGAGCAGACCCCACAAGGCCTTTCCTGTTTCTAGTAATCCTCTAGTAATTATGGAAATGGGCAAGACAATTGGAACTGGCCTAGAAGGAGAGTCCTACTTATCTCAGTTTTCAAGTTTAAAATAACAGTAACAAAACTCATAAACACACCATTCAAAATACTACCATTCTTTTTAAAAATAATATGGGCCTTAAAAATGGTTTTGGAAAGTAATCTCAAGGGTAACATCACTTAACACTGATCATCTAACATGCTAAAGCTGCATGGTCCGATGTTTGCAATCAGGTTGTGTTGGGTAGGGTGGAAGTTGAAGAATGGAAACAAATTCCTTTCCCAGAGGCCTTGGATTCACATCCCTACCTTTAAAAGAAACCCTTAAATCTGACAAAAGCAGCCTGCTTTCTTTCAATGACATCATGTTGCTACAGGTAGCTCCTGTTCAATATCACTTGTTCAGCAATTGTTTGAAGTCACATTGATGTTACAACGGTTCTGAGCATGGGGGACTTACAACCTATCCTTGTAGTTGCAGCTGTCCTAGATGTCATTCTATAAATTCAACCAATGGAAGCCCTCTCCCTAAGAGACCCTCACTGACCTTAAAAGCATGAGTTGGCCATGGAAGGAATAATTGGAATTGGGTATATATACTGTAAATACTGTGGAAAGGAAGGATGACTTACAATCAAAATATGTCACTTTGCCTCCAGTTTCCACATTTTTGAAAAAGGGGAAAGGATAATGACAGAAAAGGAAACAAATATTGGGATTTATTTAAAAGGGAGAAGAAGAAAAAGAGCAACAAGACAAAGTGATTTGCACTCCATTCTCAACTGAAATGTGACTACTAGCTTGTGGCATAATGTGTTGGGTTATAGTTAGCTTATAGTTTTGCACATTTTTGTATTCCAGTTGATTGGGTTAATTAAACTGGGTTAAGCTTACTGTGTGAACATTGCTCATGTATGCAAAACTTGGGATAATAAGTAATACATTTATTAACATTGAATGATGAATATTAATGAATCTTATGCTCATTAGAACTATTGGGTTTGGAGTGCAAAAATCTAAATGACCAGTGTGAGGCAGTGGAAAACTACTTTTTGTGTAGTGGTTATCGGGAGTTTGGCAGGGACATTCCATCCACTTGTTTCTTTAAAAAAAAGGGGGGGGAATGGAGTTCAAATCCAATAATTATACACAGATGACTAATTGGCAACTCAAAATTATTTCAGAGACTGCTCCTGGCAAGGTCACTAATGACCCTATATTTCTTAAGCACAACCTGCTTTGGCAGGCCTTAAATCTTAACTTATGGGTATTCCAATTTAGAGGGTATATCTGTAAATTGCTATTGTTACAAAATTCTGCTGCCAATCCTTTAGTTGGTGTGTATTTTAAAAGCCACAGTGTGCATCAATTGCATTGAATTCCACTTTTTTTTCTGGCCCTAATCTAAAGTGCTAATGTTCTCATGAGAAATCTATAATTCTGGAAATGGTAGAAGGAAGGAGACAGGGCAACTAGCTGTAAGGAGGGTGGACTTAGTTGCAGTGTTGATGGGTGCACCATTGGAAGCTCTTGAAGGACCAGGCTGGGAACAGATCCTGGAGAATATGTATGTGGTTGCTAAGAGTCCACAACAACTTCATGACACACAATGTCAATCAAATCAAAGCCCTTAAGATTTAGAGCTGGCCTAGCCTCAGACAGCTCAAGAGGAATCAAGAAAATTAAAGATGAAAGCCAAGCTCAGGTAAAGAGATCTGATATATAAGATGAGATCAGGAGAAGAGAGGATTCAAAAGAGGTAACGTGAAGCAAAAGACAAGAAAAATGGGGATAGTTGGAAGCAGAATGTTACAATGTGCTGTAAATATCATCATAAAGTGTTTCTTCACAAAATGGTTGCCATGGTATGTATGGCCAATTATAATCACTAGTTTCACATCAGGGCAAACCGGCCAATGCTCCTAAAGAATATATCTTTTGACACAGCAATTTTCTGATTCATTCTATGTCCCCTTTTCAGCAAAATGCCCTGGCCGTGCCAAGGCCTAGTTATAACTTGACCATCAAGAGAGAGAGATTCTGAAACCCGATATATAAACCCTCTTCTTTTTATTTTCATGCAGAATCATCTTCTCTTTGCCAAACCATCCTTATATAGGATCCACCCACTCCAATTATTCTTTACCATCTCACAAAATTATATCCAACTGAAAATGTCATAAAAAAAACCCCAAGAACAACACTGCTGGCAATTATTTTGTCTTCCCTTGTACTACTCCCTTCTCTCTTTCTGGGTCTCTTATAATGTCCTTAGTCTGACCCACTGTTGTTTGTACTACTACTGTTAAATCCAGTTTCCCCAATCTTCACTTTCTGTTATTTTTTCTGACTTTCTCATGGGTTACTTTCCACTTTACAAGCAATTTTCTCACTCAAATAGCTCATTAAATGCCTATGTAAACTAAACATACCTTACCATAACATATTGTATATAAACATAGCCCATTTACTCAGTTTATTGTTTAGGTTTATCATGTGACACCCATTGGATTAACTAAGCCAGGGTTAATATGATTTAAATAGGCGATTCACTATTCTGATTCCACTTTGGGACAAACTTTTCCTGGGGGGATTGGAAATAAGCAATATGCATCTGAAAAGACAAACAGCTATTTGGGATGAATGTCTCAGTAATCTTAAAGAACTCTAGGAGGCTGACACTTCATCTTGTCTTAAAAAAAAACATTTGAAAACAATAACAATAAACTGCAGTAGCCCAATTGGGGTTGTTAGCCTGCTTCATCTCACAATACACCAATAGCGATGAAGTTGAGAAATGAAAGAAAGGAGACGCTCTGTTTTTGGAAAGCCAGGCTAGGAATTCAACTTTGTATGATTGTAGGAGGAGATAATTATAGCACTAGCACTGATGATGTTCCCTAGTTTGGGTAATGAAGCATCTGTAAGAAAACAATCAAGCTCAGAGAGCACCAAGGACCCTTCATTTCAACCCTGAGCTATAAATATTCTCCTTTATTGGAGATAGTTACGGATGACCTTCTAATGAAAGCGAATATACGTGTCCCAGGATACTATTGCAGGATCCAATCTGGGACAGTCACCAGGACCAGAGGTTTACTTTTCCAAACTTTCGGACTCATGTTGGACCTCATCTCAGGGAACTTCTCTCTAGCAGGGTGTAACAATCTTACTCCCCATGATTGACTAGGGAAGGGATATTTAGCCCAAATAAACAATTTAAGAATGTTGTAGAAATCAACAATCACTGAATTATCCTCATATCTCCCCCCAGGCTACCCATAAGTCTTCTCTGGATTATCTCTCCTCCGTCCTCCCACTCCTCCACTTCCACATTGCCAGAAATCCTCTCCTACTGGATAATGTTAACAGACTATCTTTTGTTCTCCATTTTGAGGGTGCCCAAGAAGATTACACAGAGGAGAGCTGACCTCCAGCTGTACACCTTCCTTATTTCCAAAGAAGGTCTCCAGATCCAGAAGGCAGGAAGCACTTTCATATTTGAAAAACAAACCACAGGACAATGACTAACTCAATAGAACATTTCTTGGGGATGTAGAGAAAGATCTTCAAATCGAAGAAGCCTCTAAAAGAAGATGAAGGGAAGGAAAAGTAGGACAAGTTATCTGGCCATAGCAAAGTCTGAGTGACTGCTCTGTTTACTCTAGGCTTTGTTTCAAGAATTCTGAATGCTGAATTATTTAAAAGCTGAGTAGGCCTGAAATAGCTTTGTTCTGCAACTGTTATGTGTGAGTAATGATAGAAGGGACCCAGTTTAAAACCTGCCTCTATGATATAAGAAGAAGCTTACAAAGATGAGAGGCAACAAAATGTGTGTGTGCACGCGTGTGTATTTGTATGTATACATATACATATACATATGCATATATCAAGAGAGCAAAATAATTGAAATGGGAAAGGACTGGTCACATAGCAAAAAGAAGTGATGGCAAGTGGACCAAGGCAGTCATTAAGATCCTACTTAATAAAAAGCATCCATGAAAGAGACGTAAAATAAGATGGATCGACAACTTATTGCAAGTATTGTGGGCCCAATTGGCAAAAGAAAACTCAGGATTGTATTGGTTGGATACATGCTAGAGAAGCCTTCATCTTGCAGTGGATAGATAATGGTTAGAATGATGGTGGTGATGATGATGATGATGATGATGATGATGATATACACAGTACACACATATAGATTATATATAGACACAGATTAAAAAAATATTGTATATGTATATGCATGACACTTAAAATTATAATTTCATTCAGTACTGAAAGCAAGGGAATAAATTCTGTAAAACTGCAAAGTCATAGCACAGCAGCCATTTTTTTCTTCTACAGAAAAAAACGGCTGTTGTGCTATGACTTTGCAGTTTTACAGTATTCATTCTAGAGGGAAAAAATATTTTCTAAGATCTCAAATGGTATAACAGGAAGACCAAAACTGTTTCTTGAAGAAAGGAAGGGATACTAAAATGGGAATGCTATTCCAGGGAAGACATGTTTTCCGTGACTATCCAGATCACAGATTTCATTTCATCTTAAGATCCCCTCAGAACTGAGCATCCTAAAGAACATGGACTAATTTTTACAGAGCAGCCATTCCTGAGCTATCTTAATCTTGAAACTGTATAAGGTTGGAAAAAGAAACATGGCCCAGTTCCTCAGATCGTTTTGGAAATACAAGGTAAACCAATGCTGCTAAAATGTATCCCTCCATCTTTCCCTTCCCGTATAAACTTTCCTCAGAATTTCAACTTGAGAAGGATTGGAAAGGTACGGTTCTATTTTTCAGAAAATAATAACAGTATTAGGTTCAGGTTAGTCCTTAATTTTATCACAAGATCAACATCAACCACTCTTTAAATGTTACATTTCTCAGGGTCTGTGAAGAAAACTTGTTAAATCAATTTAATACAACTTTAGGACAGAAAAAAAAAATGTAAAAGAAACCCCCCCCAGAAAGGCAGCTATCCTGCGTTTAGTTTAACTGTCACTAGGTGGTAGTATTTCCTTGTGATATTATTTTGTGACTGTTAGATATGAGTACTGTAAGAGTTTTGGTACTGAAGTGTAGTATGGCTGTTTTCGGTTTCTTGTATGGTAAATTAAAACAGTCTTCCCCAAACAAATGCTTTCCACATTGAATAGTTATTCTTATAATTCTTGTCAACATGGCTAAAGGTAGGGAAATAGTTGAATTCATCAAATCTTTAATAAAGGATGGGAAGGCCAAAGTTTCCCAGGATATGCTCAAACAAAGCAAAAATAATAGTTAAAGGAAAGGACAAATGCAAACACCAGTAATCCTTAAGTTATTACTGTAATTGAACCTAGCAATTACAGACATAATTCAGGATGGTTATAAAGCAGGTCACCACATCATTACACAAACACAGTAGTTGTTAAACATATGCCACAGTCGTTAAGCAAATACTTTGTTCACAACAGGGAGTTTTTATCTAGAAACCAAAAGTAAATAGTGGTTTCTGACAAAACAGTTGTAAATCATGGTCACATGACTACGGGGCACCGCAAATAGCAATAAATGCAGGCTGGTTCCCAAGTACCCCAAATGTGGTCATGTGACCGGGTATGTGTCAACACTAGGATTTCAAAACCGGATTGTAGATAGCTTTTCATTGGTCCATTGTAACTTTGAATGGTTGCCAAGCAACCAGCCATAAATTGAGGACTACCTGTGCACAAAGCAATAACAAAGACTAGCTGTCTAAGATCTTTCTTACAATCCAGCACATCTCTAACTAAACTAGCTCACTATTATACAATTCAGTCAAGCCTCCTAAAGCAGAGGAAGGAAAATTCTGATTCTGGGCCAGAACTTTGCCTTACATGATTTGACCATCCTCTAAGTATGTAATGATGATAAACTATTTCCAATTTCCAGATTATAACATCAGTGAGAGTTGTTCTCACTAGTCAAATATCTTCTGAACACCAAGCAAAGCATTCATGTGTGGCTAAAGCTTTGTTTCCCCATCCATTGTATGTGGACCAGACCAGTGGTGGGATTCAAATAATTTAACAATTGGTTCTCTGTCCTAATGACCAGCTGGGTAGGCGTGGCTGGGTGATCATGTGACTGGGTGGAGCTCAGGCGACAGTA
>JAOYMU010000192.1:4876743-4900237 GCA_025802295.1 Psammodynastes pulverulentus | reverse complement strand
TGGAGACGGCTTACTTAGAATAGACATCTGTCTCCAGCAGGATAACTTCTCTGGCAGGAAAGAAAGTTGTATCTGGCTTAAACAAACGAATCACAACACAGCACTCCCCACCCCACCCCAAACAACAATCCACAATACTTCTGCGAAATGAATGAAATACGGTAAATCGAGACGATTTAACGTAGGTGGGCCGGAACCCGCCGCGCAAAAAAAACAACAACAAAACAACCCCAAAAAACAATTCGTAGGATCGCCCAACTCGCCACATTTCTATAGGCAAGGCCAGCGTGCAAGCGCACCACATATCTCGCCACATCTTGGCCAGCCTCGACGCCTCCTAACTCTTGTTGGGAAAGGTGCTATCTTTATTAAGAGGGGAAAGAATTGAAAGAAAAGGGCATCCGCAAATATCAGGGCTTGAGAACCCTGGCTTGTTGTCCAGAACCCTCAACCCTGGCTTATTCCTGTGAAGCAGCTGTTTACACAGTACTCCAATTGAACCAGTCCGTCCAAGAAAGCCTCTTAAAGAGTCATACCAGCCTGATAAAGAGGTGCCAAGAGGGAGGAAGAAAAGAAGGAAATAATTGGTGTAAGAGAGTGAGAAAGTGGCGTGGAGGGAATGCCGGAATGTCCCCCGAGGCCACCCGCACCAGCTGCGCCTTCCAGTTCCCTCTTACCAGGCTCCTTTGGGCTGTGCGCTCCCTCCTTTCTCTCGCTCGCACCGCCGGACCCCTGCGTGGGATCGCCGGCGACGGACGACTTTGCTCGGGGAGCGGGCTGATCTCTCGCAGGAGCAACCGCTCCGCTTCGGCTCTGGCGAAGCAGCAAAAACGAAGGGACAGCGGGGAAGGGCGAGAAGTAGCAGCCCGAGAGGAAGCAAAGCTGCGGAGTCACACACCAGGAGGAGGCGGGGGGGGGGGGAGGAAGCCGAGAGAAAAAGAGGGAGAGAGAGACACACACACAGAGAGAGACAGAAGTTTTCAAGGCAGCAGCGAAAGCGTCTCTGGTGCCACTGAAGGGCCGCGTTCAGTGCCCCATCGGCGCGCGCGCGCGCTCACCGCCCCGGGGGCCCCTCGGGAAGCGCTCCTAAGCGGCACACAAGCTCCACGCAGGGTTTACGGTCGCCGCAGAAAGAAGCTGCGCTCAAACCCGCTGCCAGGGCAGAATGGATGAGAGGCGGGAACCAAGCCCGCCCGGGAAGGGGGGTGGGGGTGGCTGCTCAGAGACAGGACTCCAAACTTCTGCCCGGCCCCACGCTTCCCCGTTTCTCACCTGGCGGCTGGTCTCTTCTGTCAGGGCGGCCGTCTTGCCGCCTGCAGGAAAAGGAAACCTGCCTCTCTCAAAGCAAACCGGGGCTCGGCCGGGAAGGGCTTTAGCGCCTCCCGCAGCAGCGCCGCATTTGGTATATCCCGCTATACACACACACACACACACACACACACACACACACACTCTCTCCACCCCGCGCGCGCACACACACATACACACTTACACAAGACGCGCGCTGCTTTTGCCTAAAAGCAGCCAGGAAGTTACCAGGAAGTCCTGAACTAACAAAGTGCGCTCTTGTAGCTTAGCTGGCTGAGGGAGCAGAGTTTGCCTCTCTCTCGTCTGCGGAAAATCAAATCGCTGAGGGGGGGAGAGAAGCGGCTGAGAGCCTTTGAATATAATGCACTCCTGGCACTTTTCCTCGCTGATCGCGCAAACGGAAACGCTGCCCCGAGCGCAATGAGGGCGATTCTAGGGAGGATCGTCTATATATTCCACCTACTCGTGTAAGATGATTCGCGTAGGTCTCTCAGGTCTTTCTTTCGTGCGCCTTTCGGGGCTTCTATCCAACCAACCAATTTGTCACTGCCTTTTTTTTTTTTACCAACACTGCCATTACAGGTGGTCTTCCACTTACAACAGTTCATTTAGTGTCTGTTCGAAGTTACGACATCACTGAAAAAAGTGACTTTTGACTGTTTTTCACACTTTTACAACCATTACAGCATTCCCCACCCCCACCACCACCATGCGATCAAAATTCAAATGCTTGGCAACTGACTCATAGTTATGACCGTTGCAGTGTGTCCTGGGGTTCCGGGATCACCTTTTGCAACCTGACAAGCAAAGTCAATGGGGAAGCCAGATTCACTTAACAACCGTGTTACTAATATCAGAAGTGCAGTGATTCACATAACAGCTGGGGCAAGAAAGGTCGTAAAATGGAACAAAACTCACTGAACAAATGTCTCACTTAACAACAAAAATGTTGGGCTCAATTGTTAGTCATAAGTTGAGGGCTGCCTGTATTTGGTGATGCATTAAACCACACATGTAAGGAAAGGCCTGCTGTCTAATGGAGCAACCTTTTATTCATCTTATAGGCCTATCATATTTGGGCTGCAAAAATCAGCATGGCAGAGATAGCTTTTTTTAGCACGTCCATTCGGAGGTTATCACTGAATCCGATGCTTCTAGGAAGATGCATATGGCGGTTTTCCTCAACTCAGACATCCTCCAATGTAACTACTGGACCAGATGTGCTATTGATGATCACGATGCTATCCGTTCAGTGGTGTCCAATTCTCTGTGATTTTATGGGCCAGCTTTCTTCACGTTTTCTGATCTTGTATCTTTCGGTTGTTTTATGCTCTGGCTTTGATGCAACAAAGAGATACAAAAAAAACACAAGTGCTTCCAACTAGTGATTGTGCCGATCATTGTACCACTCTCTTGAGGTAGAAAAAGCATCATTTTTAAAAAATCTCTGCTCATGGGCTTATTAGTTGGCAGAAATTGTTTCTCAGTAGAGTAAACATGAAAGGGGTTTTGCTAAAATGTATTTGCTGGATGGAAGGAAAATGAGATGAAAACACGAACTGTGAAAAGACTCCGAACAAAAGCAATCCTCACAATAAATCTGACATTATTTTGGTTAATCTAGTCAATCTGCAAAATGTTTGGGGAAGTTCTGTAGGGCTTGGTTTTACAGTCAGCTTATAAAATAGAATACTAGTATCAAAGCAAACATTCATTTGTCTGGTTTGAAGTCAACTGCATTGGATTCTATGAGACTTAAATCCATGTATGGAATGCTAACTTCATTCACCTGTAATGGCCAATGGCTCACTTTTGAGCAGTGAGGTCTAACGGTAGGTTTGCACCAGACATCCCCAAGCTGGGTACTCTCTGGATGTTTCAATTCATTTCCCAAAATTCTCATTACTGATCCTCATAGAAGGCTACTGTTTCTCAGCTGCCAAAATCGAGATAATTACTCAGTGGCAGAGCAGAGATTAATATGTTCCTTTTATGCTACCTAGTAATTATCCAGTTTTTGCAGTCCTTTTGGAAAATGGCTCATTTGGGAAAGGCTGCTATGCCTACATCCAAGGAGAAAGTCCCACTGAATTTTTTCTAAGTCACTCCTGAATAAATATGCATAGAATTGTGCTATACATTTCGCATATTACAAATTAAAAGATATAGAACATAGAATAACAGAGTTGGAGCTCTCACAATCAGGAGGCTGTGAGTTCGATCCCAGGTAGAGGCTAATATTTGGAATAGACTCTCCTGCTCTAGCAGGGGGTTGGACTAGATGACCTCCAAGGTCCCTTCCAACTTTGTTATTCTGTGTTCTATATCTTATATCTTTTAGTTTAACAGATTAACAGAATTGGAAGGGACCTTCTTGTCCAAGCAGGAGACCCTACACCACTTCTGACAAATGTCAGTCCAGTCTCTTCTTGAAAGCTTCCAGTGATGAGACTCCCACAACTTCTGAAGGCAACTTCTGCTCCATTGGTTGATTGTTCATATACAGAGAGTCCTTTGCAGAAAGGTATCTTGGCTTCACAACTCCCAGGATGAAGCACTTCTACTTTCTCTGATCCTGTCTGTAATCTGATGCCATTAATATTTACTCACAAGGACATAGTCACGCCCCTAAAGTTTAATAGGACTTTATGCCAGGTAAACTGTGCATAAAACAACAATGTATGTTTCAAATGCATCTCTTAGGCCTTTTTCTAATAAATCTCTCAAAGCAATGAGCACCCTTTTCTATAATAGTTTAAAGAACAAACCCTTCAGGATCGACATAACTAATATCCTAATCAGTGTTTGGACTACTGGGCAGGAACTGAGTGGGAGAGAAATATTCTTTGGGCTTCACTTAACAGAAGGATTACCATTTTCCATGTAATCCTTGTAAAAGGAAGGGAATGCCTGCAAATCAATGGGGTTTTTGGGGGGGGAGTGGAATCAGCAAAAAATTAAAACAACAGAGAAATCATCATCACTGTTTATTACAATTATGCCTAGTGACTCCCAAAATGTGAATCAGATTTTAAGGGGCAGCATCTAGGGGATGTCGTTGAGATGAACAAATCTGAGAATAACAAGCAGTCTGCTGGCTCTTAAGTAAATGCAGTATCACTGCTTATATTTATTGTTGCCAATAGATTTTGATATGGATCTTACTTCTTGTCAAATGTTCTTCTTCGTTCAACCAGCACAATATTATCTCTATCTTGCAGAGCTCTCTTCTGATATTAATAAAAAGCAACAAACAATTGCAAACTGTCAGATGTTTCATTGTGGCATACACACTTTGTGGATGATGTTAGTGTGACTCTTCGCTTTTGAAATCTTTTTATGACTTTGAGAAAGCAAGAAATAGAAACACATAAGACGTGTGTTTGTGAAAGAGACAGAGAGAAGAAAATGCTTCCAGGGGAATGTTGTAACTTTAGTAGGATGCTATCTGTACATATCTGTAGAGGTATATCTGTACACCCATCTTCCCAGGAAAAGACAAAGAGAAAATGAGAGGTCGAAGGCATATGGAAAGCCATATCACAGTTTTCCTACTGATACATTGGTGTTTTGGGATTGATTAAGCGTAACCACTGTCAGTTTTTGAATTGGTAGCTCCTCCTCATTACAACCTTTTGGTGGAAGAGCTTTCAGCTGGGGGTTCATCCTCATGATCTTCTAATGGGCAGAAATATGCTCCACATGTCTTTATGATGTTGCCTTTGTCTTGTCCCCAGCCCACAGCAAAAGGAGCTCAAAATCATTTTTCTCTGTTCCACGTTTAATGTAATGCTTTCTCTTTCTTCCCAACACAGCTTTGCTATGGATACGACCTTAGATGCTTCTTTGCTGACATGGTTCATGATACCTGGCAATATTGGTAATTCCTGGTCCTGTGGCTATCCCTTTCTCCTCCAATCCCTGTGCCTTGTTTTCCTGAGCCATTGTGCTTTGGACAGTGGGACAGTCTGGTTCTTTGGTTACGCTTGCAACTAATTCAAGAGGTGGCAGAGATTGCCTAGTAAAATAGGACACTGGCTGTCCTGTTTCACTGGGAAACTCTTCCCTCCCTCCCCTCCCCCAGCAGATTAGACCTGGGCTTGCAGAAAGCCAAAGAGTGTTATGCAACCTGTATACCGCTTAAGGGAATCCCAGAGGCCTTTGAGTGCATTCTGGATTGGATTTGGCCTGATCCAGCATGGGCCATTTGCCTGAATCTTAAGGGCATGACTGTCTCAAGAGAATTACTGGTGAACTAAGACACTGAGAAATGTGTGTGTGTGTGTGTTTATGCTATGTTCATACACTTAACATTTATTTTCATCTCTTAGCTTATTTACCAAGTGACTTGTTCCAGCTAATCAAACCCTTTGTCTCTCTTTTATACACACCCTTCTTTTCTCAAGAAACTGCAAAAGTCAAGATCAAATAATGGGAGGTAGTCAATTTTGGGCCAAAAATCTCTGCCATTCATGTGGCTCCTTTTCTTCGCTGGCCACTGACCTTTGCTCCAAGCCTTTCTTGTCTTTCTGAGTAGAGTTTCCTAATTATTGGGAAACTGCTGCAGAGCCTCAATAATCGTGGCCCGGGAACTGTGAGCAGCTTGTTTTTTGCCTTTAGAAGAATGCATCTCGTGATGGAGCGATGGCAGAGTAGATGACCCAGTAAAACAAGAGAGGCTCTCTTGCTTCATTGATCCATGGGCTGGCAGAGTGGAGAGCTGATCGGACAATGCCTGCCAAACATTATCCAGATCAGCAGACAGACAGTGGGGGAGAGCGGGGGAGAGTGAGAGAGGTTTTACTTCATTACGTACCTGTCAGCTGTTTGGGGGGCTGTTTTCAAAAGTGCTCTTTTGAAAGAGCACAGCCAGCCTCATTGACAAGTCACAGGCACAAAGAAAGGGCAAAGATGGGAGGATGTTCTTGCAATGCATCAGCAAAGATCCGCTCTGCTTCAACCAACTTCTCTGTGCCTGCAGCAAAGAGTGCAAAAGCTGAGCAAAACTGTTTTGATAGCCAGGGCTTGAGCCCAATGAGGATCAGCAAGGGACATTGGGGGCTCTCCCTCCTCCTGCAGGGATGGAGAAGATACAAGGGTTAAACCAGGAAGGAGCACCCCCAATGCTTACTCTTTGCCTGTGGTCTATCAGTTGAGCAACTTGGAAGGTGGCTAAAAGCTCCAAGCCAGGTATTCATCTGCAGTCAAGGTCAACAGTCTTATGTACTACCCATTCATTTAGGAGAGTGATTGGTGGCTGCTTGGAGGTAATCCACCAATTATCTTCCTTAACTTGTTGCACAATCATATCGCTGCCACATATTCCAAACGGTAATGTTGGTAATTCCAAGTATTTTAACACTCTACTACAGATGTGGGAATGATGGCCCCTTTATGACTAGTGGACTTCAACTCCCAGAATTCCTGAACCAGCCTGGCTGGCTCAGGAATTCTGAGAGTGAAAAGTCCACAACTCATAAAAGGGCCATCTGTAGTAAATAAAGCTACAATTCCACATCTTCTATATAAAGCTGCAATCGTTTTCTAATAAAATGGTGTGGAAATATAGATTTCAGGCTTGGAGAGTCTGCTAGATTTTTATTTTTGTGTAAGAACATATTTTTTCTCCTGTCAGGCCTGGTATTGGGCCTTCCATCCAAGGATTTGAGAGAAGTGGAATCTCCTGGCAGTGAAAGTACTGTATAGCCAGAAGCATCAGAAACATTTTATTTTCAGTGCTGCATTGTTCAGTTGTGTAGCTTTACTCTTGCTTACATGTTGTATTCTTTACTTCTTGTTGCTCTGCTTTGCACAATGAACCAATAATGACATCTGAAAGCTACTCTCAGATATCCTAAAGCTAAAATAGAGGAGCTGGAAGGGTGGAGATGTCAGGAGGTACCTGGCAGGTTAGGTTATTTTTTCGAAAGGAATCTTATTAGGAATAGCTCTTATTGAATAGGGAGAAGTACATAGAAGAATAAGATTGCACCCGCCTGTAAGCCAGGCTAAGTGAATGAATAAACTAAATAAAGTTATATTCAAATTTTTATTTAATATAAATCAAATTTGTTCTGAAACCACCAAAATAATTACTAGAGGCCTAGATATGGCAATAATAATGTTCCCCAAAATCATGTATGTTTCTTTTCTGGAAAGGAGCAGCCATATTTACCTGACAGAGAAAAATATGACATGAGAAAATTTCATCAGTTGAATTTCTGCTCACCGTGCAGTTGCTATAAAGCACATAAGCCTCAGCATGAGGAAAAGTTGGTAGCGTTGAGGTAATTTGGGGCTAATCTTGGATTGACAAAGATTCAGCTCGGCTAGAGGCCATTAAGTCTGGACAAGAATGATGTTTTTCAGATCAAAGACGTGGAGGGAGAAAAAAAACCATGCTTCTAGGCCTTTAACAACAACACTAACTCAGCTAATGTGCATAGACAATAACTCTTAACTTGTCATGAAAATCTTCCCTTGCTGATATTTGCAGATAAAGATGCTATTAACTGCAAAGGAGCAGGCCAGCCATTCTCCTTCCTAGTCTGTTGACCTTCATCTGAATTGGATGATAATTTGGCATTATCTCCGACCATATTTCCTGCCAGACAGGCTAGTTTACATTGATGTTTCTAAAGAAGAAGTTTCCTGTGCTTCTGGTTTCGGCTTTAGCACATGCTAGGAAACACTTAAAAACAGATACAGGGCCGTATGGCTTTTCTGCACATATTGCTAGTTGTCCTTTACTGCTTAAAAATACAACAGAAAAGCAGACATTTGGCTAAGTTCAGTAACCTTATGGCGTTCAGGACTTTGGGGGATAGGAAAATATTTCTGCATGAAAGCACCTAGGAAACCTCTGCCGTAAAGCATACCTTGTTCCACTTTTGTGGAAGCTTGTGTAACAAAAATATTTATCAGACAATTGGTTTCGGCAACAGCTGTGCCCCTTATTTGCATAGTTTGTGGCAAAGAATGATCTTTTGCTAATTTGAAGAAGACATTCTTAGGAGATATATCGCAAGAAAAGATTGTGCTGCAAAAGTATGCTGAATGTAGCTGATGTGAGGGCATAATGCAGGAGGCATAATTACATATGCCACCTTGGACTGTGCAAAATAAGGGCAGGATGTAACACTAGTGAATAAATGAACAAATGAATGAATGAATAAATTGGAGGGAAAATCTTCAATAGCCAATACGTATGTACCAGCTCTCGTTTTCTGAAAACAGACAGACAGAACCCACATAACTTGAGTTGAGGCTGGTCCTTACAAAAAATACTAATCTTAAAATGCTTCAATATTAAAACAGATTCTTTAGAGCGAACAATTACAATTCAAGTCTTACTGAAGGAAGTATAGGGCCCACCACTGAAAACAAACGGGCTATGGAACATTGCCTGATTTGTTTCAGATATTTTGAATGCGTATTTGGCAGAAGGAGAGACGGCAGGGGAGCAGAGATGCAGCCTGATTCAATGCCAGCTTACTTGGGAGCAAACAAGATTAAATTTAGGGGCTTCTGCAGTTGATGTTCATTTATTCACATTAGAGGTTTCCAATTAAAAGTGGCCTTCAAAGGGATTTTAAGTGAATTACATATATATAAAGTGACCAGATTTAAACTTTGGTAAAGCGGGACACCATTGACAGGGGGGAGGGGGTGCACATGCGCAGAAGGGTGAGGGAGTTTAATTTTTTTTTCATTTTTAAAAAAATCAGGACTTTTTATAAACGCCGCAGGACGCGGGACAAATGGCTGAAAATCGGGACTGTCCCACCAAAAGCGGGACGTCTGGTCACCTTATTTCAAGACCTATTTTCAGTGGAATAACTTAAAAAGCTAAGTTCATAGCTAGTAGAATTGGGATTGCCAAACTAGATAAATGTTATTCATATTACCTAGCAATGAATGATTGCTTGCTGGAGAATTGAGGTAAATCATGATCTTGATTGGGGCATAAAATTAAATCCCCATCATACCATACTCCTTATCCATCATCTTCATTCTCTGTTGATTTATTTTTATAAGCAGAGCTACTTCAATCTCAGAACTCTTCATCTAAGCCTTCCTTAATTTCTCCTAGTCTTTTCATGGCTGTCTTCTACATATTTAATGAAAAATATTTCGAAAGCATTGGAAGAGAAAAGGTCATTGATTGATTCTATTGTTTTAAAAATAGTTCAGTTTATTCTATTTTAATCTCCCTTGATTTATATTTTGTTTGTAAACTGCCTTGTGAGCTTGGGTTCAGAGAATGTAAAACACTCTTTTCATAAATTACCAAAGGGAGCTTGGTCCAACTGACTTTTATTTTGAGCAAGGGGAGGGGTCATATTATTCTTTATCATATCTATTTAAGATTTTTAAAAGGTGCTTATGAGATTTTAAAGTTTTCAAAATGACATTGCCACAAAGGAATTTTTCTGATGCTTACACTTTTTAAAAATTTGGTTAGATAAGCACTTTTCACTATAGAAAAAGTGCTCTTGGCATAAGCTACCTACCCCAATGACTGGGATTTCCAACTGACATTATCTACTCCCAAAAAGCTACCTATAAATCAGATAATCATAGAAAAAGAAAGGAACAACTAAAAAGATTATCTGATTCAGTCCTTTTTCAAAGAGGTGGTAAACCATATTGTCAAATGTTTAATTAATTATACCTGCAATAATATGCAGGGGAGCAGATGCTGCTGTGGGTGGAGAAGAAGGGATTTCCCAATTGTGACTGATTTACCAGGTTCTCCCAGACTTAGGGAGACCAGAATCTGTCAGATGGATTCCTATCTTGGTGAACTATTGAAACTGCCTTTGAAAATAATTCAGAAGGTTCTGTTCAAGCAGCATGCAGTTGTTTGTGATGACCAGAACCATATTACTGCAACACCAATTCTCTTCCAGATCCCAGTAGCTAATTTTTCTCTAGATTTAGATACAAGTATGGTTATCTTTGAAACCTCAATGTTGATTGGAATCAGACTATTTAAAGGAAAGTCAACTCCTAAATTAATCTGTCCAAGATGTATAATCAGCAAGAGAGCTCTGTTCATTTATAGTAAGATCCAACAGGGGAACTTGATGTCCATATAATTATACAAGTTATTTATTAAGTATTTTAAAACAATCTTTAAAAGCTGACTGATTAAATCTGATTGATGGATAGTAGTCAAAAATAGTTGCAGCAAGTGTAATCATTTTGGGATTTATATTCCATCTTTTCTACCAATAAATGATGCTCAACACTAACAAAAACTTAAAGCAGCAATATAGTTAAAACAATCATTAAAACATATATAAACATACCATGAGAAATGTTATTAGACATAGCATAAAATAACAGCAGCTGTCTAAAACTATGCAAGAAAAAAATGGGGATACTCATAGAAAACAAGAGATTCATGTCTAGGAACATTACATTGGAGAAGAGCTTGGTTCTGGAGCCAGCAGTGTGAGTGAACTGCTGGAAGAACAAACATAGTTGGTTGCATTAAATGAAGCGTTTTATGAGAGATGCATGAAGTCTTATTCCTCTGTATTCTGAACTTGGGAGACCAGACCTACAATACTGTGTTTGATTGGACATTACATTTACAAACATATATTTACAGATTACAGCAGGTTCAGAGAAATATGATGCAGAGGCTATGTTCAATGAAAATAGGCTGAAGAAACTGGGGATATTCAGTCCAGAGAAAAGAAGAAGGCATCAGTGTCCAGGCATACAAAGAAATGCCATAGGGAAGGAATCAAGAATTATTTTCTACTTTCACAGAAACTAAGACCAGAAAACTTTTTAGCTCTCACATTTTTACCAGAAGAAATATCAGAGCTTTTTCACAGGTCCCAAGTAACAAACTGCATTATTTGAAAAGACTGGACAATTTTTTAAAAAAGCTTTTATTACTTTACATCTCAAAGTTGATTTGGGATTATGACTCCAACTTCTAGTGCTCTGGAAAAGCTGTAAATGATCTGTTCCTTCAAACTCAAGCTGTCAAAATCATTAATTTCCCAATAGCATCAGTTAAATTCATTATACCTTCCTCCCATACATCTCTAGTTAAAAAACCCTTGAACTTCTTCTACAGCAAGAGCAGAACAATAGCAGACCACCAACCCCTTTATACCCAGCTCACTTTCCACTGATTTATATTACAGAAACAGAGAGACAAAGTCAACTCAGGAGTCTTTAATGAAATCCAACAGAAATCTAATAATCTAACCACTTCAATTTTTAAAAACAACAAATGTAATAATAGGTTGTCTGTCCAATCTTGTACTTGTGTCCATAGTAATAAGTGAATCTATTTATACATTTTTCTTCTCATCCCCAAACCCACAGCTGCTTCTCTCATCATCATATAAAGAAACTATCAGTATTTGACATAAAGCAGGGCATTCCCATTCTAAATTTTGTTGTTTATCTAGAAAACTCTTGTGTGTGGGCGCACACACATATGTGTGTGCATGCACACTCTCCCACATTCTAAATGTGCAGTCCTATTCCTGATTCTAATATTAGATCTACACATCAAGTTGCAAAGAAATACTGCTCAGTGTGGGGCAGTTCAATTTCCTGTTATTCAGATTAGAGAAGTGTTAGAGAAATGCTGTATTTCTGTTCTCTGTTGTATATTTTGTGGCTTATAAATCTGCAAAGTACTTTGGAGTGTACTTTTGACACCACTAGCTCTGAAGCCCTCATTGATTGCAGGAATTCTAGGAGTTGTGTTTCAGACTTCTAGGAGCTGCGATAAAATCTTTTGTTTTCTGCTATTAGCCTTTCAAAGAGTGGTTCCTTTGAAGTCACCACTGTGTTATTGATCTAATGCAGAGGATTTATTCGATATCAAAGATATTAAAGCAAAAATTTAAAAGACAACAAATATATTAAATATTACTAATTCACTAGGAGATTTGCTGCAGTGCAAAATTATTTGTATTTCTTTTATTTATTATCTGATCATCTAACTAAACTTTATTTCAACTATCTTTGGTTGTTGCTGTGTTTGACTAAACCCAACCATAGCTTTTTTTGTTAGACGAAATGATACAGAGGATATCAACATCTGTTAAAAAACGAAAGTCAAGTGATCAATTAGACAGGTTACACTAAAGGGAATCCCTTCAGGCATTTGGTAGATAGAATTGTCAGATAACCTGTGAGATACTTTATATTAGCACTTATTTTATTTATGTATATATCAGACTTCTTTATCGCTTATGGAGGGACTATGAATCAGAAACCTACTGCTAATAACTTTACTTGTCTACAGGTGGGAAAATGTGAACAAGTAAATGATTGTAAGGAGGGTTTTAGAACGGCAGAGATTGTTGATGTATCTAGCCATAAAATCTTTCCGTATTCATGTTTGTTTTGGGGCTAAAAAAAAATTAAACAGTGGTCTAGCTGCTAGCACAACATGTTCTCTCTCTCTCTCTCTCTCTGTTCCCTTCTTGACTTCCTGTTCTTTCATGGCTGAAAAGGGAAGGAGGAGTCAGAGGCTGAACTCAATCAAATGCAGGTGGAGAGTTTGTGCTAAGTAGCCAAAACAAACAACATGCATTCCTTTACTATCAATTTTTTTAAAGATTGCCCTGATTTTGAGGCCATTCACAGTGCACATAGGCTCTTTTGCTGGGACTTTCACTTGCACTGCTTCAGATTAAACAACATACCCCTTTCTTTAAAAGTGGGGGCAAGGGGAAGGAGGGACAGTTGACATTACTGCTTTTAAAAGCTTTCCTTCAAAAAAGAGGCTTTTTATCATCTTTGAAAAGAAAATGTGTATAATATCATGTAATGCAATGGTCTATGCAAAAGATTGGCAGCAAAACCTAGGCAAAAAATTAACTAGCTTCCAGGTCTGTTATAAACCCAAAGACTCCATCCAAATTTGTGGAAACTTTCATTATAGTTCACCAGTGTTTCAAGCAAGCTTGGGCTTCATTCCATCCAGCTCTTGAAATGATTGCTGATTTTTACATTGGAACAAGGTGAAATTCAGTTTCCAGATGAGTTTTTAACTTTGATCCATGGGTATAACCCAAGATTCTGCTCGGAAAAATTAAATGGTAGCTTGCTTCAAAGGTCTGACTCTCAGCCAAGGCCGGGCTCTAAGCTGAGACACCTGGACAGAATTTAGAGAGTGACACCAGACATTCTCTTGGCTGCTACCGACTTCAGATCACGTCAAGAGCAACTCTCTGAGCTTGGTTGCCATGGAACCTCATTTGGGGCATGTTCAAGAAATCGGCACACATGATCCTTTGAAATGGGGTTGCACGGCAACAGTGGATGGTGTCCCGGTTGACAGCATTTTAACTCATTTCACTGTTTTACTCAGAGGGCAGGGCGTGGTCCCTCCCTCGGTCTAAAAAAGAGAAATTCAGGGACAGTCACAAGTGCCATCATTTCTGTGGAATGTTTATGAAAACATTCTCAACAAAGGAGGAGCGGTGGGAGCATTGGGTGTGTTCTCTCAATACTCATACATCCATGTAATCTTAAGAGGGGTTTTTAAAAAAAAAAAAAACAGAGGCTTTGGGGATTTTCATAACACTTTCATAAATTCTGAACTGTTGCCTTTCTTTTTAGTATTAAATGCCTAGCTAGCTGGCAATTGCTTGCTTTCCAGGGCATTTTTTAAAAAAAAATAGTGTCACATTAAACAATGAAACAAATCTGCAGATAAGGCTATCAGAAACCCACTTAAGAGGATGATCTAAGAGACAAATTGTTTGCTAATCATACAATTTAGCATGCGGTTTTATCATTTGGGTTACTCTGTAAAATGCAGAACTAAATGTAAAGCATATTTATCAAAACGTTGATGTTCCTTTGGCTGTGTCCAAATTGCAATCATTCCTCAGTGTTTCAAATGCTGCTTCTACCAACTAGAAGTGTTAAATTGCTTTTCTGACAATGCCACTATTTCTCTTTATTTTTTCTTATCAGGAATAGTTTTTTTTTTCCTGAGCAATACTTTAGATGTAGAAATTAGAAAATAGGAATTCTATTTTATTCCTGAGCAATAGTTTAGATATAGTATGTAGAAATTAATTAGAAATTATTTTCAGACATGGAAAAAACAACATGCATTTCCTTTTTATAAATAAATAAATGCATGCTGTTTTTTCGATGTCAGAAAATAATTTTGAGTCAACCTGGATGTTTTGTGGTAACATATATTATAGATATATGTATTTTTAACTGTTTTTGCATTTAAAAACTATAATGCAGGAAAAAAAAGAGTTAACACTATTTAATATTGAAAGCAGTGGGGTTTTAGCATGTTTAAATCTCTACTGGACAATGATCATTTAAAAAAACAATGAACTATGTTGAAGATACTAATATAGGAATTACTACATATATAATGCAAACAATTAAAATTCAATAATATTGCTGAACTGGCTTATATTTAATTTATGCATGCGTATTTCACATAGGAAATAATAATTTCATTGTCCTTTTTAACCTTTAAAACCTTGGAATTTTGTATATAAAATTATACAAAATAGTACATCTAAATAATATAAACACTTTAATGTCAGATGTGACGTAGAAGCTATGGGAGATGAATAAGAACAGCCCACAGCCTTCGTTTAAAAAGTGGAAAGCATTATATATAGAAAACATAAATTATAGAGATGTGAACTTTTTTTCCTCTGCCTGTTTTTAAGAATAGTGATTTTGCCATCCATCTTTTACCTTTATTGCTATATTTTATGCCAAGTTCTAGACTTGCTAAAATACATCTTTTTTAATATTAGGCTCACTAGGATGTTTGATGTATGCTTCGTCCCTCCAAAACTTGATTTCTTGGAGCTAATCATGTGTGAGAAAATTGCTTGATTTTTATTCATTTACAAAGCCAGCATTGCCATTTATTCAGTATTCCATCTTAAGCAACTTTTGTAATGTAGTTTTTCAATTTTCAAAAAGGCATACATAAATATTTAGATTAGGTCAATTGCCTAGAAAAAAAAGGCATCAGATTAAGGACATTTGTAAGCAAAAGTGTATTCAGAGATACATCCACAAAAATTCATGCGTTGTTTTTTTAAAGCAAAATAAAAACTAGAAGGATGAGAAAGCAAAATGCACAGATTCATTTGTTCTTCCAGAAGTAAGCTCTGTTAGACTCAATGGAATTTACTTCTGAGTAAATATGCATGAGAATGCGTGCGTGCGTGTGTATGTTGGCATGTACTTTCAAAGCAATCTTGTCTCTTTGTAACTGCCTGAACAATTCTCTTCTCGGCATCAGTTTTGGAAAATGTTTTGCCACTGTCTCCTTCCCAGGGCTCTCACTGGCCCAGAGTCATCTAGCTGGCAATGTGCCCAGGATCTCCTGTTTTCTTTGACCACCAACACCACACTGACTCTCATAAACTACCATAAGCAAGTTATATTCATAAAGTTATATTGCCTTTACACAAAAAGTTGCTCCAACATCCTCCATCTAATAATCATCTGCTTTTTGTGAGAATATCCCTATCACTGGGGATACATAAAAAGTGATGAAATTTTATCTTCAGCTGACAGTAGAGATGCCTGTAGACCAGATCAAACCCACAGCGTCATGTTGTTGTCATGTGACATATCGCAACTTTTTCCCCCTTCTCTAAACCGGTGATGGGCGTGGCCAGTGTATGACGTATCCGGCCCGCGGGCTGTAAGTTTAATACCTCTGCTGAAGACTAAGAGCAAGTGCAGTTAATACTTGAGTTACAGCCATTCATTTAGTGACAGTTCAAAGTTACAACAGCACTGAAAAAAGTGATTTATGGCCGTTTCACACTTATGACCAGCATCCTTCTAGTCACATAATCAAAGTCGGCTGCTTGGCTTTTGGCATGTATCTATGTAGGTTGCACCGTCCTGGGGTCCTGTGATCACCATTTGTAACCTTCCCAGCTTTGACAAGCAAAGTCAATGGAGGGGATCCAAATTCACTTAACAACTACAGTGGTTCACTTAACAACTATGGCAAGAATGGTTGTAAAATGGGGCAAAATGACCGCTTTGCTTAGCAACAGGAATGTTGGGCTCAATTACGGTTGTAAATCAAGGGCTACCTATAAAATCTTCAACAGAAGAGTTTTCTTCTGCTTCTTTTTGCACACAAATACACCCCTTCTGTACTGCACTGGGACCACATTCCCTTCTTCACTACTGCTCACCTTTCCTTACTCTGCTCTTCAAGCCTTACCCCCACTTGAAGGCAAGAACCGTGAGCATGGAAACAGAATTCATCCTTTCCTGCCAATTCAGTGGATTTGTTTGTGGTGTCAGTCGCTCCTACTCATTAGCCTAAAAATTCTAGCAGAAAAGTCTTGTTTTGTTTAGTTTAGTTTTATATTGTATTGTTGTGTTGTTTTTAAGTGCTGCAAAACCTCCCTTTTCAACTCTGGATTGAGAAATGGCAGAAAGTGCTGCCAACATTCCTAGTGAATAAACGGAGTGCAAATGGTTGTTGTATAATCTAACACTTTCAAAATGTTATTTTCTGACCCTTTAGGCACAGTTCACTCTATTCATGTGGTCATTGTCATTGTTGGTTCAAGTTTAGGTGTCATAACGTAAGAAGTATAAGGAAAAGGTAAATCTTGCTGTGGAAAAACCTAATGTTAACTCAATCATCTGTTCCTATTGTTTTTGGAAACTGGATTACATTTATTGCTGGACACAACTCCTTTAAGTGAAGAACGTTTTCTTTTCTACATGCAACAACAATGTCCAGGTAGTCCTCGACTTACAACCGTTCATTTAGTGACCCTTCAAAGTTACATCGCTGAAAAAAATTGGCTTATGATCGTTTTTCACACTTACGACCGTTGCAGCATCCCCATGGTCACATGATCGAAATTCAGACTGTTGGCAACTGCCTCACATTTACGGCGGTTGCAGTGTCCCGGGATCATGTGATCACCTTTTGTGACCTTCTGACACGCAAAGTCAATGGATAAACAGATTCACTTAATAACCTTGTTACTAACTTAACAACTACAATATTCACTTAACAACTGTGGCAACAGAAATTTTAGGTTCAATTGTGGTTGTAAGTCGAGGATTACCTATATTTCAATATTATAGAAACCCTCACTCTTTTTCTAAAAAATAAGGGATGATGTGTCTTAAGTACACACTCACATCTTCTACGCAAGCCCATTTAGGGATTCAGAAACCTAACCACTTGGAGTGTCTAATCCATGACCTAACTGAAAACATGGGTGTTCTTGAAGAGTAATCATTGGCAGTCTGAACCACCTGCCCTCCTCTTTCTATGGCATTTCTGGAATGCTAAGAAAATGGAAATAGCAACAAGGCTGCCGAATACCAAATTCTTTTGGTATTTTCTTCTTCTGGAATGTTTTTATTTCCTCTTGCAAGAAGATTTCTTCCCAAGATGTATTTTGAAAGGGTGCTTTAAAAAGAGAAAAGGCAATTTGGTTATTAATTTCTTGGGGGTGGGAGGGATTTCATTGCACATCTTGGCAACACTTCTTCATCGGTTCCCTAATATGTCTTGCTCTGCAAACACAGCTGTCCTGACTATACATGGAGGGGAAAGAACCGTAGCCATTGAGTGCCCATGTTAGATTAAATCTGAACTTCTTTTGATTGAATGAGCTAATTCTTTATGTCAGGATCTTAAAAGCCAACGTGGCTTTCTTTCACACCCAAATATAACTCAGCTCTATTTCTCTTTCTCTACTCATTTTAAATGATGAAAATTAATCTACAGTATCTGAAGCTGCATTATTTCTAAAAGTACAGCTTTTTTTGAGTTTCTAAGTTACAAATGGTGAGCTAAATGGATAAATTTATGTTTCTACTAAAAGGATATCTTATTATGAATAGCCTCCCTTTGATATGATACTCTACCAAAACTGGTGCTCTAGATCAGAGCTCTTCAAATTTGGCAACCTTAAGATTTGTGGACTTCAACTCCCAGAATTCCCCAGCCAGCAAGTCTTAAAGTTGCCAAGTTTAGAGACTCCTTCTCTAGATAAGGAACATAAGGAGTGTAGACCCATTCCTTTCTTCATTGTGAGGCAATTACATCATCAATTGGAATAGTATTTGCCCATGTTGGAAACTTGGGGGACTGAAAACAAATCTGGCCTCTTGTAGTAAATAGTTTCAGCTAAAAAAAGTGGCTAGCCCAAGGCCACCCAGGGAATTTAAGTAGTGAATAGGAATACGAACTCAAGTTTTTCCAGATACTTGTGAATGTAATAACCAAGATAACTGTCTACAGAGAACTGCAGTTACCTGCCTGAATTTTGTTGTTCCTGGAATTGTAGCTATACAGTAGGTTTCTCATGCTCCTGAAAATATTTTCTCTTAAAGTCTGACCAGTTCTGGAATCATCTTCTCTATATAGCCATGGTGGCACAGTGGTTAGAATGCAGTACTTCAGGCTACTTCTGCTCCCTGCCGGCTGCCTGCAATTTGGCAGTTCAAATCTCATCAGTCTTAAGGTTAACTCAGCCTTCCGTCCTTCCGAGGTTGATAAAATGAGGATCCCGATGATTGGGGCCAATAGGCTGATTCTGTAAACTCTGTGAAGCGGTATATAAGTCTAAGTGCTATTGTGATGGTCTTTTAAGACGTAGATGAGGAAGCCAGCTTCCCAGAGAGTGGGTTACTGAGCCAGCAAACACAGAGAGCAACAGGTTTAGCAGAAGAAGACAAGGAGGCACTTTCTTCTTGTTTATTTTTTATTACTGGAACCTAGAGACTGAGATGACTAGTCTTATAACCTGCAGGGGGCTGTACCATATTTGCTTTTTTCCTTGAAGATGACAAGAACTGCACATGTTACAAGAGCAGACTGATTGTCCTCCTAGAAGAGAAGATAATGGGGCCAGAAACAAAACTCCCCATTTCTCAGCTTATCACAGAAGGAAGTACAATTCTTGAGTTGGACCCTGAGGAATCTTTTGAGGGTCAATGGGATCAACAAGTCTCATAGAAAACCAGATGGAGCAATGTGACACAAAGGCACAGGCCTATTGAAAAGAGCTCTTAAAGTTAGGAGCTTCAGAATAGGTTTCAGGGCTTCACCTGTGATGATAGCTCTGGATTCCTAGAGCATTTTCCATATGTTTCTGGGATTGAAGAAGAGGCCCTATCAGGTATGGAGGGAAGATTCCTTACTCTGTCAATATATGGTGGTATTCTGAAGTTCCCTATTCAAATGTACTGAAACATCATTCTGCCAGCCAGCCAGCCAGTCTTTGAAGAGAAGTGTGCAGCCTTCCTGGGGCACATCTTTGAGACCTGAAAACAAAAGTCACAAGGCTCTTTAAGCCTCTGACAGATGCTTTTCTCTACTGATCCATGTAGGAACAAATGACTCAGCCTTCAAGACCCTACAAGGGACTATTGAAGTGGTAGGTAGGAGGCTGAAGGAGCTGTTGAAAGATATGGGCCAGGAAGAGAGAAAGGAATACTGGAAGTACATACGCAATAGTGCCATGGGAATGGTTTGAACTGTCCAGTAACCACATGTATTTTTGAAGCGAACTGGAAGTATTGGATATGCTGAGCCTAGAGAAGGAAAATCAAAAAAAGACAGGCTTTGAAAAGCTGTCCTGTGAAAAATGCCTGAAGGGAGAGAAATCTTAAATTTCAGCTGGAGATCAGGAAAATAAATGAGAAAAAAACAAAATATTTTTCCATCAATTATTTTCAACTCAGTAACAGTTCCTGCATGTTCATACAACTAATGAGTGTTTTATGTGAATAAAAGACTTGTGAATAAGAGCAGAAAATCTTGCATGTATGATGAATGAGTTGCTTCTCTCAGCCCAATAATTTCAGTAGGACCCATTATTGCCACCGAACTAGGATACAATTGCCCTAAACTACTTCAAACTCCAATTTATTTTACACATTTGCAGAATGAATGGGAGGCAGAGGTGAGCCTAAGTTAAAGATTCTTTATTCTTTTTTTATTTTTGAGAAATAGTCACATAATTAATAATAAACATGTTAGATTTGGTGCACAAAAACCAAGTCCAGGATGTCTTAAAGAAAATATATTATTGTAGTCAAAGAAATCCTAGTATTATTGTAGTCAAATAATGATTAATTAATGGTATACAACTAATTACAGAGTATTTAACCTTTTAACTTCTCTTCTTTGTACAATGTCATAGCTATTTGGGGTTTTTTTTCCTTTTTTTAGTATACTCTTATTTCTATATAATTAATCTTCTACATTAAGCTCTCTAAATAACTACCATCTGGGATTTAGATTTTAACAGATCAGGGGCTTGGTGCATTTCATAAATCAGGATGGCATCACAGGGAATAGCTCACTACAAAATTCTATTCTAATTGTTTTATTGTTTTATTTTTAAAATGTAAGTCCACCTCAGCAAGATTGTTAAATTGCTTTACTTACCGTATTTATTGGCGTATAACGCGCACTTTTTCTTCTTGAAAAGAATGTGGAAATCGCATGTGCGTGTTATACACCGATATGTATAAAAAAGCATTGTACATACCGGTCCGTTCATCCACAGCCGCCATTTTGTTACTGCAACTTCTCTCTTAAACTTATGGTGCGCGTTATACGCCATGCACGTTATACGCCGATAAATACACTATATTTTTGATGGTTGCAGTGTCCCAGGGTCATGTGACCAACTTTTGCGACCTTCTGATAAGCAAAGTCATTGGGGAAGTCGGAAATTCACTTAACATCCATATTACTAACTTAACAACTGCAGCCATTCACTTAACAACTGTGACAAGAAAGGTCATAAAATGGGTCAAAATTCACTTAACATATGTGTCACTTAGCAACATAAATTATGGGCTCAATTATAGTCACAAGTTGAGGACTACCTACACTTCATACCTGTGGTCCTGCATTTTGGAACTTTAACCTACCTTTGTTCCCTTGTTCCAATTTTTTTTTTTTAAATTTGCTTGATATTTCTGCAGCCAAGGCTGTATTTGCACGATATTTTAAAAATAAGAAAATTATTCTTAAGCATTTAAAATTACAATTATACTTTTAATACTGCTTGGTTTCGATTGGTTCCCTTTAATGGATTCAATTTTAGGTTGTTAAGACTATATTTAATTTTTAATCATGACGGTGTTAACAGGAGAGCTTAATCTCCAAAAATTAATAAACATTTCCCCTTTCCTAAACTTTCTGCCAAATCAATTTGTTCTGAGTGATTCCCGAGTTGATAAACCTCTGTCAACTTTCCCTTTTCCATTGCCTTCCTTGCCCCATTAAAGCTAGCTGTTGAATCTGTTCCCTCTAATTTCCTTTTTGTAGTCACCTAGAAAATCCCCGTCATTCCTGCACATCATCACCTGGATATGCTTTCTGATCTTCTGTGTAATCCCAAGCCTAACACTGCGCCTCTGAATGCTTTCTGCATTGGGACAGGACTCAGCTGCCATGCAGGTTTGATTAGCAAGAGCTGCTTTTGTCTAAAACAAGTTCTGTGCAGACCAAGACTTTTATTTCCTAAAAGGGCAAATAACCATGAAGGTGCTTTGAAGTGTGCAGCAGCGCAGACATTCAGTTCCTTGAGGGCACATGCCCCATCACACAAAAGTTCTTTGTTCTTAGGGTAGACAAAGAAACATAATAGTGTGACACAATCCTTACAACAAAGTGAGACCTGAACCACTAAAAGGCACGTGTGTGTATTGTATGACCGGGGTTACGGTATCTATAATCCATGAATGTATTTTACATTCACACATACAAAAATGTGGATACAAATTCACCAAGGATTTCTCTGAGGATGGAAAAACCATACCTGCGTATGCCGAAGTATCTAAGACATTTGCAGATAGTTGGATTATGCAAAAACTCATTATTTGGAAAAGGATAATTCCAGAGTCCCAGGATCTGGCTATTCTCAGGAAAACTTTTGGAAACCTCTAGACTGGCCCTGGCAAATGGCATTCAAGAAGAGCCTTAGCGTAGTCCAGAGAGGGAATGGAATGTTCTAGACTTCTCTGGAACATTATGTTTCTCAATTGATGAGTTTTACATATTCCCAGTAGATAGCTAATTACAGACCCACCAGAATTAAATTTTTAAAAATTATAATGGTAAAAAATCTAATAAAATGCTAGAGTTCAAAGTAAGAATCTCACAAAATGTCAGGCAAGAACACCAACATCTAAGCAGATTTTAGATGAAAATATAAAAATTTGAGGATAACCTGGTTTTTTTCTCTATAATAGGCTGCTCAACCCCTGAAAAGTTTTTCAACCTGTCTTAACTATAATAAACAACCCTCAGAAATTATAATCTGATAATCCATTAGTAAGAGCATGCCATTATTGAGGGAATGGATTGAATTTTCTCTCCCACACCAAGGCTCTGCATACCCCAGATCTGCTCCTAAGGGCAAAGGAAGAATTGAGAAATCAGGGAGAAAGGTTCCTCACTGTGTCGTGCAAATTGTTTCAAATTCGAACATTTCAAGCGCAAATTAGTCTCTTTCAAGCTGCTCTCACACATATAGAGCTATTTCAAACTTGGAATACTTCTGGAGTAGTAAGAATACTAGAATGGTGTCAGTAAACACAACTGTTTTGAACTCAAAAGCAAGTGCCTGGAGCTCAAAACATTTAGAAATGGAAATATTTTTATACTCTGGTTCCACAATCCTTAAATGGGTAGGTCATTTTGCAAATGAGGATGGTCTGTTAACTTTTATCATGGTTTCTTCTTGCTCCCGGAGACCTAAAACAGTCTCAGAAGTCCCAGCCAGAAGGAATTCTAATTCCCCGAATGCAGAAGGGGAGAAGACGGCTCAGCTCCTCTTGACATTCCCCAGAGCAGCAAGATATCTTTCGGTGCTAACGGAAAATACAGAGAGGTTTTCCTGAGATGGGGGAAAAAAAACTTGTGTCTCTTTCTCAGTCAACAGAATGAGTTCAGTTGGAGGAGAGGTGGCAAAATAAAGGTTCTTCTGAACCAGCATCCCTGTTCCCCCATCCCCAACTCATTAACAGATTAACAGATAATCAGAGTTGGAAGGGACCTTGTAGATCATCTAGTCCAACCCCCCACCCGCCTAAGCAGGAGACCCCACACCACAGGTGTCAAACTCAAGGCCCGTGGGCCAAATGTGGCCCGCCACATCATTTTATGTGGCCCGCGAGAGCTGCA
>JAOYMU010000192.1:4800719-4814345 GCA_025802295.1 Psammodynastes pulverulentus | reverse complement strand
TCGTCTAGTGATCCTCTCACAAGGAATAACTCTCTGGAGCAGGGGTCTCCAACCTTGTCAACTTTAAGCCTGGAGGACTTCAACTCTCAGATTTCCCCAGCCAGCTTTGCTTCCTGGGGAATTCTGGGAATTGAAGTCCACCAGGCTTAAAGTTGACAAGGTTGGAGACCCCTGATCTGGAGTACTTATGTGATCTCAAGTCTTCTGTTTGTCCAGAGGGAAATTATAAAGAGCTGGTCTATTCATCGGCTCTTCATTCCACAGTGGTTGTTGGCTCAGCTTTTAGCAGTGCTGGCTTCAGTTGACCATAACTTCTCTAGAAGATCCCCCTGTAAAAAAAGATAAAGTGACAAGTTGTGGTAAATTGATGACTCTCTGCTACAAAGAATTCAAACAAGGGTATGCTTACCAAATTCAATGGCTCAGATAGCTACCTCCCAGAAGCAAAGATCAGGAGGGAAATACAACATTTCCAACATTTATGAAGTCCAGTGAAAATGATCCCTCCCTGTTCACCCATCTGGGGATAAATGATACTAGAAATGATACAGTGAGAGTTATATCATCTGAGATTTTGGAGAAAGGAAGCTCAAAGACTGGAGGATGGGGCAAGAATATTGAAAATGACTGATTTGCTATGCTAATGGTGATGGTGGAAGAAACTTGATTTCTAGACTATGATCTGAGTTAACTGGACAGTAGACTGATAGAATGAGATGGGCAGCGCTCATAAAAACTGTAAAAAATGAATTTGGCTGAAACATTTAGGTAATACTGACCAGGAGGCTTTAAAGTAAATCCCTGAAGATCTTGAGTTTAAAAATGGCAAAAAAGGACTTTAGGTAAAGATTTAGGCACTGTAGGAAGAGGTTGGAGTGTTGCTATAATAGAGCTATTAAATGAGAAAGAAAATTGACAATTCTTGGCTTTACATACTAGCACTTAGAATACAGAAAATAAAAAAGATAATACAGAAAGGTTAATATGATTTGAAGACGTGTAATGAAGCCAAGTAGGATGGATTTCATGATTGGAAGCTAGCAATGGAAGGACACAATTTGTTCAAAAGTGCAGAAACAACAGAAAAAAAAAAGAGTTGCACGATATGTTAAAAAAAATACCCATATTTGCCCAGAAAATGAATTGAATGAACGTGGTGCTACTATAAGCAGGAAATTGGCTAAAATAAGTGGAAAATTCATAAAGATAGTATCGGTTGTGATGTCGGTTATTGTCTACCCAAGCAGAGAGAAGGTGTGAAAAAGATGCTTTCTAAAAGCAAATTGCAGATCTTTCAAAGTGTCATGAAAGTTCCACGTATGTGGAATTTTCGGTGCTCTGACTTCTGTTGGATCCCAGCAGGATCACTCCGAGAAACTCATGGTTTTGTTTCCAACAACCTTCTTCTTCAGATGGAGGAAAGCACGAGGCTTATCAGCCACACTCAATTTGCTGGTTAGGTATAAACAACGAAGACTTTTTTTGAAAGTTTTTTTTAGACTTTTTGCTGAAAGAAGAAAAGACCGAACTGATAATTTATAGATTTGGGCATTAAAAATGGTAAAGTAGGAGGGGAGCGAGTAAGATGGCAATCATTTGATAGGCATAAGGGTGGAAGCCAAAATTCTGTTTTCTTTCTTTTTTCCTTTTTCTTATTTTTATTTTTCATTTTTTTGTGTTTAAGAGTCAAACTATTTTTTTTTTAAAGAACCACACTCAACTTCATACTGGTCAATAAGAACACCTTGAAAGTAATGAAAAAAAGTAATAGGATCACTAGAAGAAAGTGACCACGTCTTTTAAGAAGGGTTAGATGTCAATTCTTTGTGCTGAAAATGTATCTAGGTGGACTTGACACAAGTCATTGGGACCTCTTCTATGGTTATTCCATTTTGGTCTAATGTTCATGTTCATGTTCATTTGGTTTTGGATAGAGAATGAAACTGTAAAGATGTAAATGCTGAATTATGTACCAAAACAAAGTTTAGTGTCTAAAGAAACTAGATTTATGAACTTTTTTTGTCCTGGAAAAAATATTGCCACTCTGGATTTAACATCTTGGACTGGGGAAATGTATTCATTCTGCCTTTGAATTACTCCTTTACAATGTAATGGACAGATTGAGCTATGTTATTTTACATGGTCATGTTTCAAAAATGAATTGATTTTATATAAGTAACACAAGAGCTATATAGGTTTCTTCTTTTTTTCTTTTTTGGTTCACTTTTCTTTTCTCTTTTTTGAACAGTGTTTTCCATATTTTTTTCTTTTTATAATATATGCCAATAAAAATATATTAATTTTTTTAAAAGAAGCCAGCAGTCTGATATAATTGCCAAAAAGGCAATGATATTTTTAGATCGCATCAAGAGAAGCATAATCCACTAACCATGGGAAATAATTGTTCAAATTTATTCTCTACTGGTCAGATTTTTACCTTAAATGTTATTCCAATTCCGAGCCCCATGCTCTAAGAAGGATCCTGTGGAAAACTTTCAGGGAAAGACATTCATAAGAAGAATACAACCAAATCTTATAGATGTTAATGTTGAGTATGTTTAGCTTTGGGGAGAAAAAACAAAGGAATATCTTTGAATATCTGAAATGATATCAGACAGAAGATTAAAACCTTCTTTCTTATTTTTTATTTTTGTAGAAAAACAGAATAATAGATTAGGTTACAGGAAGACAATTGTAACTGTCAGGAAGATCTTTCTAACAGTAAGAGTATTTGGACAGTTGAATGAAGGGCACAGAGAGATGGGCTCTTCCCTTTGTTGGACGTTGGATTCAACTGGAGACCAGACAGCTATCTGTCAAACCAACTCCTCTGATTTAGAAGTACTGTATCTTTTTAAGAGATTGAACAAAAGACACTAAGTGTTACTGCAATTCTAGAAGACCTAACCTCAGTAAGTCTGCAAGAACTGCAGCATCCATAGTTAGCCCAAGGTAACTGAATAACCATACATGATCACAGGCATGCTTAATCAATCAATCATGAATAACAGTAATGCTAAATACTATGAGAAGCAAACTCCAATAAGCACTTGAGTCATGTATCTTGATCATAAAGGAAAAATGTAAATAGCTATTCAATATGATGTAAATATCTAGATGACATGGGTGGCACACCAATCAAATCAATCAACCAATCAATAAAATTATGAAAGACCAGCTGCTGTAGCTATCTATATTCAGGATCAAAGCTGGAATTTTATCTGAGGCACTGTCTCGCTATAATGGGATTGGCCTGCCCCATCTGCACCAACAGAAGAGGTCTTCTCTGGACCCCATCAACCAAGAAATTTCGTCTCTAGCAGGGTCAAGGAGAAGAGCCTTCTCTTCTGTGGCCCCGTCCCTTGGAATGTCTTGCCTCCTGAGATGACATCCCCCCCTCCTTTTGGCCTTCTGGAAATACCTAAAAACCTGAGTCTGCCAGTTGACTTGGGGCTGGAGGTAGCTGACTGAGAGACAAATGTGCAACCTTGTATGATCTGTTCTCTTAATTTTATGCCGTAACCTTTCCATTATTAAGTGAAACATTTATGTGTGTCTGTGTCTATGGGGTTGGAGTTAGCACTCGGGCCTCCCAAACCTGCTGAAGCAATTTAAGTTTTGAACAAAGCACATAGTATTTTAGGGTTTTTCCACTAAGTTGTGAGTAGGAAGAGCTTACTTTAGATTCCTTGATTTCAGCAGGTCTATTTCAATGAAATAAAATGTAATTATAAGAGAAATGCTGCATGAAAAAAATCCTGTAAAAAGAGAAATTGATTAGGAGCCACCAAGTCGGTATTGAGTCTTAGCTGCCACCTAGATAGATTTTCACCAGGATGATCCATCCTTCACATGACATTTTAGGTGTCTCAGTGGAAAAGAGAGGAACTAATTAACTAAATCAGAAATCTCCAGCAGTTGCATAGAGAAGCCAGACTGCCAAACCACAATCTATTGACAGGTTCATGGTACAGGAAATCCTCTATTTAAAACAAGATGATTGTATTGTTTGGCTTTGTTTAAATCCTGCCACAAGGAAAACCACAGGGATCTTCCTTACCCTACAGCACTACAGCAGATACCCAGCCCACTTCAGGAGTGACTTTGTAGTCTACCTATGGAGGCAATTGGTTTATAGCTTCAGGCTGTGTTGTAATTGTCTCTGCATGAGGGCCCTCATACCAAAAGCAGGTGGAGATGACTGAAGGAAGAAAATGGCTCAACATCACTCACCCAGGGAGTTCATTACAAGCTCCTTGGCCAGAACTAAATCCTAGCAGGGCTGCCAATAGCCTTGGCCTCATAATTTCAAATGAACGTGTCACATATTCTGGCACCATTATCACCTTGTGAGCTGACAGCTCCTGACAGCCAGGGGAATGCAATGTTGTCAAGGTAATGCACAGTGCAGTGGTAGCGTGTTACCTGTTATGTTAAACCGAAGAAGGAAGGGGGGGGGGACCCAGGTTCTGTGTTATTTTAGCAAATACCAGAAATAGGAAAGCTGTGGCCCTTAAAAAGTTATTGTATGACATCCACCAACATCCCTCATGACAGACCCACCATGCTGGGTGGAACACTTCTGCCATAGGCATTAATACGATAGCTATCCGCCGAAAGTACTATTTCCATGATCTAGGATTACAAGGATGAAAGGTGTATAAAGAATGTGTATTTTATAACATGCAATTTTTAAAGAATAGGTCAGACAAAATTGTGGTGATTCCTGTGGGAGGATTTTAGAGATATGCCTATTCTGGAGGCGTAAGAAAGATGTCAAGAAGTATACAGGAGCTGTTAACTAGGTTCTCCCCGTATGAAAAAGGCTTGCAGTCTTTACATTCTTTTGAATCTGACATGGATGGTGGACAATCACGCAATATCTACAGGAACTGGATGTGGCCAATAAACCAGAGGTGCTTACACTTGGAGAACACCTGGCATTAGTGACACATGTTCTACAGTCAAACTGTTGGATTGTTCCAACAGGGCCACTCCTGAAGACAATCCCAAAATTACAGCTGGTCCTACCTGACGCAGTGCATGCACTAAGGGTCACTTTTTAGTGGTGTTGCAGGACCCCATGGACGCCTGATTCTAGGAGTTCCCTTTGATATACAAAGCGTCCCATGGCTTAGATTGGAGTTTATTGTAGGATTGCTTATTTCCCTATTGCCTATCTGCATTTTCAGCTCTTTTATGGAGCATGGATACATCTAATAATCATTACTTCTCTGTGACAGGGCCTTTATTGGGGGGAGAATGCCATAAGAGCTGGGGCAAACCTCCTCAATGTTATGGTTCCACTTTGTAAAGTAGTGCGGTTTACACTATTTTAATTGTTCTATATTAATATTGGTATGCTACTCAGAGCAGGGATGGGCTTCAAAATTTTTAGCAAGGGGTCCTCTGCCCAGTTGCTGGGTGGGTGTGGCCATGGTGGGCGTGGCCTAGTTGGCCTCCTGTACCATGGGGGGGGCGTTTTCACTCTCCCTGGGCTCTGGAGGCTTTCCTCAAGCCTCCAGGAGGACGAAAACGGCCTCCACAGGCTCTGGAAGTCCTCTGGAGCTTTTTTGCCTTCTCCGAGCCTTCCCATGCATTCAAAACAGGCCGTGTGGGGACTCCTGGGAGGGGCGTGGCAGGGTGGGTGGGGCCAGCCAGGAATGGGATTTGGGGGTTCTCCGAACTGTACAGAAGCTTAGCTAGAGGTTCTCCCGAACCCCTGCGAACCCCTAGCAGCCCATCCCTGACTCAGAGCCATTTGGCCATGGGCAGCATCTACATTGTAAAAAAAAAAAGTAAATAAACTTTCCTTTGAACTAATTATGTAAAAGTCAGAATTCTACAGTGTTTAAATGAAATGCTCCCTAATTGGAAGGCGGGCTGAAGATTTCTTTTCAGTCCCCGAGGAAAGGAGAAACAGAGCACAGAAGTGACGATGCTGAACATGTTATGTGCGAACTCTAAACCAGAAGGTCACTCAAAATTGCTGCCATTCTAGATGTAACTTGAGCTGACTTGACAACAGACAAACCTGACCTACTGATATTTTTTTTTCCATTTTTCAGTAAGGGCCCTCAACCTGATATCTTGGAAACAATACCTGGACCTTTTTTTATTCAGTAATTATAGCAAGCGCACGTTGCCTTTTTGGGAAACAAACACAACTGGAAAGCGATAATGGGGCATAATGGAACAAATAGCCGTGGAAATTATTTCGGCTCCTTTGTACAGCTAATGACAAGTCAATAAACAGAGCCGTTATCTATATTTAAATTGTGTGCTTTTTGATTACTCATTATCCCGGAAAACTGGAAAATTGGCACTTGAGCATGCTTCTGATCCCAAAGCTGTCTTGCAAAAGAAGTCCAGCCTTGTTTATTAAAATGATATTCTAATCATTTTATTTTGCTTAGAAGTGGGATGCCTGAGAGAAAACCACGAAAGGCTCAGTGGGCAGCCACATAGGAAACGAGGTTCCTTCAAAAACAATCACTTTTTGAAAGTTGTAAAAGGTAAGTGATGGATTCCTTTCATCATGGACTAGTTAGTTTTGCCAGGGCAAATTTTTAAAAAAAGGCTTTTACAGAAGTTGGATTGACTAGTATAAATTATATTTATGGTTAGAGTCAGGACTGTTCCCCTATAATCCAAAAAATATCCAGGGAGAATTGAAATCATACAGCGTGATTTCCCTGACCACTGTCTCTGCAATCTAGGGCCATCATCAACACTATCATGGAGGGTCTTTCAGCCAAAATGCTGAGGAGGAAAAGTCCAGAATGCAAGCAGTACTTACCTAGTGGCCACATGGAAACTCAGCTGCTCAGCAAAAAAAATCAGGCAACTGAGGCAGGCTTACAAATTCACTTCCACTGTGGTTGTTAAGGAATCACCACAGGTTGTTAAACAAGATATTATTTTTTTAATTGTTAGCTTCTTCATTAACTCTGCTTGTCTGAAGCTGGTTCTGAAGCACCCGAATGTCTAACCCTATCCTATGAGGTAAATGTGAGGACTAATTATATAAATTATTTCTTCAGCACTGTCGTAACTTTGGACAGTCATTAAACAGGGCAGCTGTTAAGCAAGGTCCATAGTGGGGATAGGCAATAATTTTTTCCAAGCAGCCACATAAGAAACTGGGACTGTTGCCGTCCCTCCCGACCCAACCTCCCAACTGCTCCTTCCCTCCATGCCCCTACCCCACCCCGGTCCCTGCTCCATGCCATGTCAATATGGATGTCCCACTCTCTTTCAACACTCCCCACTTATGCCACCCTGCCCCCATTGACAGGGACAGATAAAGAGCTGGATATGGCTCATCGGATGTAAAATGCCCATGTCTGATCTGTATTAATTGTTGCCTTAAAAATAGTTAAGAGAGAACCTAAAGACAATGTATTAAGGTATACATTTATTGACAGACAAAAGAATATGCTTATCCATTGTGGAAAAATAAACTACTTTTGAAAATATGTATTTTAGGTAGCTTAAAAATAACGTATTTAAACTTCAGCTGCAATACACTAATTATAAACTATTTGTAAATTAGTTTGGGGGTACCCAGGTCATTTTGATACATGGAAGCATGGATGAAGACTCTAGAAAGATTTTTTATTATGTACTACCATAAATGATATATCTCATCTAAGGAATTATAGTAGAAGCAGCCAGAAAATGAAAAAGAGAAGGAAGATATTTTCATACCTATTGCATCTGACATTTTGCAAAGACATGCTATAAAAATATTAGGTATTGGAAAAGGTTAGTCAATATAAATCTACAAGTAGTTCCTTTGTTCCTTGTGCTCAATTATATCACATTTCTGTGAATTATATTAAAGCATACTTACACAGGGTAGTGAAACAATCTCTAATGTTATTACCATATCAAGAAAATGTCATGCCATGACAATGGTATTTATTGCACTGAAAATGTAAAATATATATCATATTTCCAGGAGTAATTAAGCATGATTAAATGAAAAAAGAATACTTTACAATAATTCCTCCCAATCAGATCATTAACCATGGGTATACTTTCTAACTGGTACAGTACATTTAATAGACTGTTTTGTTTAAAATTGCTTTCTCCCAAATTGTCTTCGACATATGATTATGTAATTAAATATTTAATATTAGTTCTCTTGGAAGGAGAATTAAAAATATAAGAACCTGGATATTGGTGTTGCTATGGTGCTTTTTTTTTCTTCCAAAAACAGCTAGAACAGTACTTGTAAACAAATTCATGATTGACAGTTTTAGACTACAGACACACAGAGAGAGCTGTGTTGAAGTCATATCCACTAGACCTTGACCAGCAGAAAACTATATAAGTAAAACATTTGCCGCCTTGATTGTCAAGTTGTCTTCAGTGAATGAATGAAGTCAGCGAATGGTACAGCCCGTAAAGGGCAAAAACAGATCACATTAAGAAAAGCTATGGCGAGATTCCCTCCTTCATCGTCTGACGGAGGAAAAGTTCCGATGACTTTTGTAAAGATGTAGGAGAGGAGGCTGGGTGATTAAAAAGGCAGATTTTCTCCCCTGACACCTTGCCCAACTGAGAGATTGCAGACACCTCTAGGGACATGCTCCCTGTTACCCAAATATACCTTTCGATTGTTATGACTTAAGCAATGCTGCTGCTGTCCTATCCCGGTGCCTGGATGGGGAACAACCAGCTTCAACTGAACCCTGGCAAGATGAGGTGCTCTGCGTTTTGTGGCCCTCTGACTCGGGAACTATGCCCTCCTTGGTAGTGGATTGCTTCAAATAAACCTGGAAATGCCACTTGAGGATCCTCCTAGATTCTCCCCACCATCTTATTAATAATACTGTTGATGTCTTTTAATTCTAGATTGTAACACTTGGATTTTATTGTTATTTTTATTGTAAGCTGCCTAGAGTTACTTTATTCTGAAATTGGCAGCTTTATAATCTTTTTAGCATTTATTTATACCTCACCTTTATTATTATAAATAATTCAAGGTGGTGAACGTACCTAATACCACTTCTTCCTCCTATTTTCCCCAGAACAACAATCCTGTGAGGTGGATTGGGATGAGAGAGAGAGACTGACTCAAAGTCACAAGGTTGGCGTTCATAAATACATCTATATAAAAAATATAAAAAATATTTCATAAACAAACAAACCGATTATGACTATATGTTCTGGTGTGCAGTAGTTGCACAGTGGTTAGAATGCCATATTGCAGGCTCACTCACCACTGACTGCCAGTTCAATTCTGACTAGTTCCAGGTTGACTCAGACTACCATCCTTCCAAGAATGGTAAAATAAGGACCCAGATTGTCGGGAGCAATATGCTGACATTGTCAACTGCTCAGAGAGGGTTGTAAAGCATTGTGAAGCGGTATATATGTCTAGGACAGTGCTATTGCTATTGGTATTGCTTTCCTGAAAGAGCTGTATATCCATGATCAAAAGTAGCCCAAGTCATGATTCACACAGACAGAGAGGAGGACTTGTACTAAGCAGGAACTCTAGGATGAATCTCTTCCAGAGATCCTTCCAGAGCATGGGTCTCCAAACTTGGCAAGTTTAAGACTTGTGGACTTCAACTCCCAGAATTCCTGAGCTAACATGGCTGGAGGAGGAATTCTGGGAGTCGAACTCCACAAGTCTTAAAGCTGTCAAGTTTGAAGACTCCTGTTCCAGAGGCTCTGGAGGCTGCCTTATTAGAGGCAACATTGTCCATGCTGGCTACAGCTGCAGCAACAACACTGCCTGCAAATGAGAAGTTTTCTATTTGGGCAGATGACAGCCAGATGTAAATGTAAGCTGAGTGGTCAAGCCTCTTGTTTTGCCACAATAAAAGGTGGTGTTTGTGATTTCAAGTCATCCAACACATCAAATAGAAGCTAATACATAGCAAAGCAGAGCAAACAGTAGGAAATAATTCATAAGGAATCGAATAAAACAGAGCAACATGCAATAGAAGAGGCTAAATCCAGGACAGAATCTCAGGTGTGTGGCAGTTGGGAGCCCTTTGTCCTTATGAGAGGCAGTTCCAGAGGCAGCTAGTGTGTATATACCAAGGGTGGGCAACTATGACCTCCTTATGACCTATGGACTTCAACTCCCAGAATTCCTGAGCCAGCCATGCTATCTCGGGAACTCTGGGAGTTAAAGTCCACAGAGTCATAAAGGGGCCATAATTGCCCATCATCCCTGGTATATAGTGAGGCCTATTGTGAGGTTTAGCTCCAGGAGCAATTTCCCAATTTGTATAGTATCCTATTGCCATTATTCAGCTTTCCAGTTAAATGTGCTCACTGTTTCAACTTTTGCCTGCTAGTTTTCAAAAGTATCAGCACCACCATCACACCCTGTTTGCCAAATGGCTAGGCCTTAGTAACGCATAGCAAAAGAAAAAAGGAAATGCTATTAAGTGAAGGTGCATGAGAAGCAACTAGGTATCCAGTTGGGTATCCAGTGGCACAACGACGTTTTCAACAACTAAAGCCCTATCTAGTTACATTAGATTAGAAGTACAGAAAAGGAGCCATTTTAAAGATTGGATATCCATTTGTCAAGAATAGTGTAAGATATAAGGGCCCCCAAGAGCCTTGAGAGGGTTGGTCTAGAAGACCTTCAAGGTTCCTTCCAGCCCTATGAGTCTGTTTCTAAACCGAAAAGCACACCTCCCAAGCCCTTCACCACTGCAGTTGTCTTTCACAGGAAGTACACAAATGACAAATTTGATTGCACATGGATAGATGCAATAAGTGCAGTTTTTTGTTGACACCTAAAATAATGTGTAACTGAAGCACTTTTTTGAACTGAAGTTTGATCAGGTGATCATGAAGATGCTGCAATGGTGGTAAGTGTGAAAAATGGTCATAGGTCACTTTTTCTGTGCAGTTGTAACTGTGAACGGTCACTAAACAAACAGTTGTAAGTTGAGGATTATCTGTACTCTTCAAGGGCCCTTGTACTGTGCATGACAGTAGTCCACTGTAGGTGACCAGGCCATGAGGTAACATAAGCAGAGCCTCCCAATAAAGGAATGGACACAATTGGCACACAATATTGCAATTGCAATTGCACTTAGACTGTACCTCTTTATAGTGCTTATACAGCACTCTCTTAAGAAGTTTACAGAGTCAACCTATTGCCCCCAACAATCTGGGTCCTCATTTTACCCACCTCGGAAGGATGGAAGGCTGAGTCATAAACCTTGAACCTGATGGGATTTGAATTGCCAAATTGCAGGCAGCCAATATTCAGCAGAAGTGGCCTGTAGTGCCGCACTCTAACCACTGCGCCACCATGGCTCTTAATATGAAGCTGTGCAAAGGCCCTTCTAGCCATGATTGCCACCTGCTCTTTAACTAAGTCTAAGACGACCCCCCTCCCCCACATGTTTTACACAGGGTCTTTTGGGTGGCAGTACCACCCCATCCAATACCAAAGATGCATAGTCTCAGGACTGAGTATTTCAGGATGCACACACTAAATAATATTTTGCAATTGAATTACATTGTAGAATTTGGTAACACTTATTCATAAGCAGGATATTTAAAAGAGTCGAAAAGCGATCCCTCCCCAAATACTAGTCCTCTGCCAATCCATCGACTACAGTAAAAATTTAAAGATCAATCTTGACTAAAATATCCCCATCCCTTACTTTTAATTGATAATTATCATTTTTTTAAAAGACTATGCAAGATCAAGAAAAAAATATGGCAGACTAAAAGTGGTTAACTGGGACCTGACCACTCTGCAGCTTTTAGATTCCCAAATATTGTTCTTCCCAAACTCTGCAGCAAAACAGTGATTTTCAGCTGTTTGAAGAGGGTTTTTTTATTACATGATATAACAGTCAATTGTTTATTGCTCCTCTTGGCCTTTAGCCTCCATGAACCTCTAAAATATAGGAAAATGTAGTAATGTGCCTGTCGTAGTTCCCGCAGCCCTCAGAAGTGAAATTGTAACAACAATATGGACTTCAGATGAAAGCTATTGTCCATCCTTGAGCTAAATAGATGCTGGAATTCTGTGGGGTTTGTTTTGGTGGAGCACAATAAACAGGATGCGATAGTTTGATTCCTGAATTAATTACCTGACCTCTGTCCATTTTATACCCCAGGAAACTTTACCCAAGTTTATTGCATGGTTTCCTGTTATTTTTTTCTGTGAGAATATAACAGTGAATGCAGATGCTTCCTCAGACCCCAAGAGAAGAGAAGAGAGCAATTAGTCACGTGCCTCACCTCAGCGGCTACCAGAACGTGTCATTTTGTTTTAATGAATGCACCATGTATTATCCAACACGCTATTTATGAATCCTGATTTAGATGCTGATTACTGTTGTCACCAGCTTGACGGAGACTTCGTTCAGGGATTATTATTATTATTTTTTTGGAGCAGTTCCTTGTCTTTACTTTCTATATTTCAAGATCACATCCCCACATTTATTTATATTCAGTACATTTAGGGAGGTGGGGGGGGGGAGGCTCGTTCCCGTTTAATTATTTTCAAGGCTGAATCCCAGAGACATCAATGAGATTAAACTGTCAATTGCTTTTGGATTGCAGCCCAAAAGTTATGTTTCTCTTCACTGAAAGATAGCGGGAGGGTGGGGGAGCACCAAATCCCAAAACTAAAATCAACTTCCCATCCCAGGGAGCAGCCTCTGAGCAGGTCATCCAGCCAAGGCTTGGCAGTCACTTTCCAAAGTCTCCAGCAAACGCTGCTGCAGGAGAATTTCATACTCCAGGGGTGTCAAACTCGATTTCATTGAGGGCTGCATCAGGGTTGTGTTTGACCTTGGGGGGCAGGGTGGGTGTGGCCAGGGTGGGTGTGGCCAGAGTGGGCATGGCCAGCTCAACATCACTCGTGTCAGGGGTGTACGTGGCCCTCCTGAGCTCTGTTTTCGCTGACAGAGGCACCGGGGGGCGGTCCTTCACTGTTTCCAGGGTGGCCTTGCGGGCCAGATCTAAGCACCCCGTAGGCCAGATCCGGCCTGCAGGCTTTGAGTTTGACACCTCTGGCATACTCTAACTATCAGCTCTGGCTCTTTGTCTATAAGGTCAATATAATCAATGAATTACTGAGAGAAGAAACAAATAATCAAAAGAGGATGGATGGGTGTTTTACACCTGTAAACTGCAGGTAGTCCTTGACTTATGACCACAATTGAGTCCAAAGTTTCTGTTCTTAAGTGAAACTTGCGTTCAGTGAATTTGCCCCATTTTATGAACTTTTTTTGCCTCAGATGTTAAGCGAATCACTGTAGTTGTTAAATTTGTCAAACTTGTTGTTAAGTGACATTGAATTGGCTTGTCAGAAGATCACAAAAGGGGAACCTGGGACACTGCAACCGTCATAAATATGAGTCAATCCCCAAGCGTCTGAATTTTGATCGCATGATCAGAGGGATGCTGCAATGGTCATAAGTGCAAAAAACGGTCGTAAATCCCTTTTTTCCTGCACGGTTGTAACTTTGAATGGTTACTAATGAACTGTTATAAGTCAAGGACCAGAACAAAATTGGTTTCCTTTAATATAAGACTGTCAGCTAGATGGACTCGGAACGAGACTTAGTTAAAGATTGTATGATTAAATGGGAGCAAAATTTTGGCCAAACGGTACCACTG
>JAOYMU010000192.1:4671241-4683285 GCA_025802295.1 Psammodynastes pulverulentus | reverse complement strand
AAAAAAGATTTCAGAAATGTTGCATACAAAATGTTGGGTATAAGAGGGGCAAAATTTCACCTGATTTGATCTCTCAAGATTTGGAGCAATGTTTAAAACAAATATATAAATTTAAGAGAGACACCTATGTCACTGCATGATAAAACTATGTCATGTTTAGTGGTCCGTTTCCATTTTGGTACAATTATAATAAAGGCACTAATTCCATGTTGGTCATGCAAAACTTTCATTTGACAAGCATATTCTAAAATTATATTGCCTTCTTAAAAACAGTAATTAAACTGGTGGTCAAGCTAGAATAAAGCTGTAGAGAATCCAAACACAAACTTTGGTCAAAAAAAGAAGGGAATTAGCAGCTAGGGGTAGGGGTAGGCACGCTGATATTATCCATATGATTGACTACTGTAGCTAGAAAAATAAAGCTCTAAGATTTGGCAGAATACCTTAAAAATGAATTGACATTTACATGAATCATGCAGCATGACCTTTCCAAAGCCAGCACAGATTCTTCTATCTTTTAAGCATCATTTTCCTCACCATGACTGGCATCTTTCTCCTCACAGCGATTCAATGATTTTAGATATCATTTCTTGATATTGCATGAATATGTCTCCCTCAGTACCCCTCTGCTGTACATTTTCCCCCTTTGATCTAGATTCTTGCCTCGGTGTGTACATATCGATTTCTAGGCACATCCTGTGCATAGTAACATTTTCTGATGTGGGCTATGAGCTGATCTTTAAGTTAGGCACTCTTGAAAAGAAATGCCCATATTAGGTGTGATTCTAAAAGTTCATTTGAGGATGACATTTCACTGATTGTGTGTGTGTTTGCGTGCATGCGCGTGCGTAAATGATAGTTCTACAGTTACAATGTACTTAAACAGAAACACATGGACGTCCTGATCTAAATGGAATTTTGCACCCATTATGTCAAAATAAATAAATAAAAATAAGTTATAATAAATAAAGTTCACCATTACATTTCTATTGGATATAACTTCTACTCCATTTTTTGCATTACAGAATAATATAATCAAAATTACCTTCTCCCTTACTCTAAGTTTGCAAAAAACAAAGAAATTACATAGAAAACATAATATTGAACCATAGGGCCAGTGGTGGGATTCAAATAATTTAACAACCAGTTCTCAGCCCTAATGACCAGCTGGGTAGGTGTGTCTGGGTAATCATGTGACTGGGTGGAGCTCAGGTGACAGTAAGTCTGGGCGTACTGCCAAGAACCTTTAGCTGTTGTATGGGTTAACCAACAGTCAGTTTCTGTAAGCAGGGCAATAAAGATTAGGCTAGAAATGTTTCCTTTCTGCCTTCCTTACAGGATTAGCCCTGTAAAGTGGAAAAAAACAAAAGGAGATTTCCTCCGACAACCGGTTTTCCACACCGGGTAGAAAGTTAACAACCGGTTCTCGCGAATAGGTGCAAACCTGCTGAATCCCACCACTGCATAGGGCTCAAAGATACTTCAGCGGTCTTCTAGTCCAACCCCCTACTTAAGGTCAAATGGTCAAATGGTTGTTCAGTCTATTTTTTAAAAACCTCCAGTGATGGAGCCCCTGCAACTCTGCAAAACAAGCTGTTCCATTGATGAATTATTCTGTCAGAAAATTTCTCTTTACTCCTTCTTTTTCCCCTTACTTCTAGGTTGGATCTCTCACACTTCCACCCTTTGCTGTTAGTCCTGCCCTCTGGTGCTTTGGAAAATAAATCAATCCCCTCTTGCCCTTCTGGAAAATAGTTATCATGTCCGTCCTCCCCGCCCTCCCAATCCTTCAATAGGCATAGCTTGTTCCCTCAAGTGTTCATCATATAATTTATTCTCCATCTTTGCTGCTCTTATCTGCATAATTTCTAGGGTCTCAGCTTCTTTTTTGCATCATGGTCCTATCACTCTCAATATCAATAGAGCGGCATTACGGGAGGGGTGTTTCACCACATTGTTCCTTCTGTAGTTCCCATTTTATGTAGCAAGGTGCAAGTGGACCTTCATTAGGATTTTTTTTTTATCAGCTTTAGAATTTTACCCAGAGAAGAAGGCTGAGATGAGTTTTTACATAGAATACATAGAATAACAGAGCTGGAAGGGACCTTGGAGGTCATCTAGTCCAACTCCCTGCTTGAGCAGGAAAATCTATTCCAAATATTAGCCTCTACCTAGGATCGAACTCAAAGCCCCCTGATTGTGAGGCGAGAGCTCCACCTCTTGTTATATTGCATATCATTTGTTTCTGGCCCTACTAATTTATCTTTTTCAAATGACCCGGTTCAAAAACGATCATACAGAGAGTAATCATTCTGAGATTTTGGGGTTTTTTTAACTGCTATTCTTCTTTGGGAAAAGAACAGTATGATTAATATTTGCACCGTGCACATTTTTAAAATAAGAAAGGCTTATGACTCTGAATCAACATATTTTAGATAGTAAAGCCTCAGTGACATCCACGAGAGGGTGAGGGGAGATATAATAATGAAAGCAGTAGGGCAGCAGCATAATGCAAAACCCACCCCTTGTGTAGGTGTGTCATAATGATGCATTAACATGAAAAAGGAGCAGAGTTTGCAACAAGACAGCATGTCTATACAATCTTCTATACAATCAGCTGTTTCCTACTGAGCTTTGAAAGACTCTCTCAATACCCTTCCCTCCCCCTTCCCTCCCTTCTCTCCTTCCTTCCTGGTCCTCCCTCTCTCCCACACTCCCTCCCTTCCTTTATTTACATTTTCCTTTCTATTTTGCAAACAGAGAATGATCCTCAAGCCACAATCTGATATAGTTTGATGACTTTTGACAGATATTTTTTTTAACACCATCTTGTTTCAGAAGGAATCCTGAATCTGTCTGAAAACTGGGGCTTTCCCAAATATTAGCACAGAATATGGCTTCATCAACTAAGTACACTGACCAAGGAACTAAGTGCCCTTGGCTTAAAAGGCGGAATTCACTAAGCAGAATAGTTAAAGCTGTCTCTCTCAAATACTGTTTGCGTATTTAAAGGCAAATGTTTAACATTGCTCTGGAGCCAACTTTTCTAGCATCGTTCATCTTATCATTTATTTAGAAGTTTGATACCCTGCCTTTCCGATAATAGTCTCCAAGATTGCTCACAAACTGAATTTACACAATAGGATACAAGCAGCCACAGATAGCCTTTTCATTATTGATGAGGTTGACTATAACAATATGACAAGCCAAAATTACTCATCTGTTTGCTCAGCTACAGTCATCAAGAGATATCAGATACATGGACAATTCTCCATATGTGTTGGAATGCCACTTTTATAATTCCCAGATAGGATAGAGAAGGCTATTGCTTGCTTCTATTACAGGTGAAAATTATCCACCAAGGAAACCAGTTTAAGATAACTTGCAGCCTCCCAAACTGGGATTCAGTCTCTGATTACCAAACCATCAGAGGAAGAAGCAACAGCTCATGCAGATGGATCTAATCTGATCTAGCTACACTAGATCTTAATCCCAATATCTTAATTCATTTTCTCCATTACTTAAGGCTGTTCTTAATTACTCACTTAAATTGTTATCCACCAGCCATCAGTGAGTAGTGAATCATACTGGCATAACATTTGTTATCCCACTGCCAGCCTATATTGTCTCACATGAAGCCTGTTGCCTGAGGATAGATCCCTCAAAGCAACACAGAATATTTTCAATGCACTATATAAGCAGCCTCTGACAAGAGAAGAGCTTGTTCACATCTACTATGGTTCATAATTAGAAAGGAATTATCCTTTCCTTCCATTATAATTCATGTTACATCCTTTTTCTTTCAAACTGAACCAAGAAAATGTTTCATGTCATATAAGAAGCTTCCCACTTAAAATAATTTCTAATTTTTGTTCAGTGGCATTCATCTAAATATGTTTAGCTCATTGATTATTGTAAACTCGGGGATAAAATTTCCCCTTTTTCTAAAGAAGACAAATTTAATTTAATTGATTCAGCTCAGACAGATGTTTTCAATGTTCAGAAATATTGGTGTTAGGGTAACATTTTCAGCAATACAAACATTGCAACCATTTGTGCAAGACTAATCAGTCAACTCTGAAAGCCGTTAATTTGTGGAAATTAATTATAAAAGACAACCATATGTCTCTCTAATTATAACCAAGTTGATGGGAAAGCTGCAGCATGTCACAATAAGAAATATATTTCTCTGATCTCTGATTTCCAAAAAAACAAAAAAAAACCAAATCCATCTTGAGCTCTGATATGTGAATGCATTGGTGGGATATATTATAATAAATTTAGGCCCAGCCTCTCCTCTCCACTCCATTGCAATATTTGTAGCCTGGATCTGGAATTTGACAGCCTAGAAGCAAAGGAGGAAAACTGATCATATCAGTGGTTGGTGTGTAATCCTGTTGCAGATGAAATAGATGGAATGAACATATGTTGAGCTTGAAAGAACAGGCATAATTCATTACATGAGTGATGTGTCAGTCACGCTTCAAAGAGTAGTGGAAGATGTCATCAACTTTTGAAAATGTTTTGTGGGGAGGGGAAGGGAAGGGGACACCACATATATATGTTCCACATTCCTACATGGTCACCCTGAATCCAAGAAGGAAAAAAATATGTGAAATCATTGCCACTTTTCTAGGAAATAATGTCCAATTATTTTATTTATTCCCAGTTATAATTTGTTTAAACTGACCTCATGACTCTTAATATTAAAGGTCTTTTTAGTTCCAACTACTTCTTTCATAGTTAAAAAGACAGGAATGCCACATTACTAGAGAAGGGTTTAGCAAGAAATTTTAACAGATTGGAAAATGCTCAATCATGCCATACAATTCTGAAAAAAAAATAGGATATGGGATTTCACAATTCATAATTTTCAAGGGGAGCTGAGAGAAGCAATGGGAGGGCTAAGATTCTGTGGTGGACAGAACAAGGATGTAATTAACTGGATACATCTCAATTGATCCACTTACTAGTAATACACAATAAATGTATTTGTGTTAAAACACACATAGAAGAACAAAATGTGTACATGTTATGCAGAATTTCCTCAAACCACATAGCAAAGCCTGGCCAAACTAAATCTCAGCAGTATGATTGTGCAAGTTTTGTTAGGGAAGGAGTTTTTGCTCTAATAGGATAATCAGACCTCTGAAGAGAAAGGACAGGGTAGAGAATTGATGGACAACAACAAGATGATATGTAGGTTTGCCAGCCTTAAATTTTTGGAATTTAGTATTGGAAACATCAAGTTCTTAGGATATTGAAGATCTCAGCAATTAGTTACCTGGCTGAACTGACTGAATAAGACATGACTCCAAAACAATGGTAAAATATACTGCCACCCAGAGAGACTATTTGAGAGAAATTAGCCTTATCATATTCATCGCCTCACAAATATATATGTATAAGATTCCAGGTTTTGATACACATTGTATTTGATTAGATAAAAACTTTTAAACTCTGTGCTTTGATTATTTTATATATATTGTATATTAGTGCCAGCTAAGTTTCAGCAATAAATTTGGCTACCACCAATTTATTCAGTCAAATTTATTGGAAAAGCACACTTCTTTTAAGCCTACAATGTTTTCTTTTAATGGAATGTTTTTACAGTTTTAAGTTGATCCTATCTGCCTCCCAGCCCCAGCTCCAGCCCCAGCCCCCAATAACTTTTTATGTTGTCAAACTAAATACAGAAAAAGTTTCTCTATTGTGATTAGGGATAAGAAACCTTGGAAGGGGGTTGATTAAATTATCTTCCTGAAAATAAATGCTCATGGTGTCATTATTTATGGATTGCTTTTAAGATTATTTACCCCAAGAGACCTGTGAAATCCCCTTTAATCATTGTTTGCTGGAAATCAACGAGTCACCTAATATTAACTTTTTAAAAATTAGCATGCTTGACTAATTCTGCCTGTAAATTCTACTCAAGACAGTGTTATTATGTATCTTGGCATTTCTTCATCAACTAGCATTAAACTAAATGGAATGGTGAAACTGTCCAAATCCATCAGTAAATTCAGTAATCAGTAAAGCTATTCAAAAAAAATTAATATTATATGAAATTAAAGACATTTTAATAATCATTTTTAAATTATAAAAGTTTTTCATAATTGCATGACTTCAAGCAAACAAGTGCAACAATAAGTCATTTAAAAATCTGTTATTGGTACTAGCGTTCAACATTTATTTAATGCTGGCACTAGATCAATTTCTGTCTAACTTCAGGAATGATCATGGAAAAGAAACAATATTGATTTCTTTGATGCTGAATGAACTTTGCTGAGTCTTGAGCATGAAAAATGTCTCCCTGTTGGTTCTGCTTAGACATCTCAGTGATTTTTGCTATTACAGTATCACACAGTAGCTGTCTGAAGGTTTGTCAGAGATGGGACTTGAAGCAGTGGTGGGATTCAAAAATTTTTTACTACCGGTTCTGTGGCTTGGTGGGTGTGGTGTGGCTTGGTGGGAGTGGCTTGGTGGGCATACTGTAAAATCTCTATTCCCTCCCCACTCCTGGGGGAAAATTACTGCCGGTTCTCCGAACTCCTCAAAATTTTTGCTACCGGTTCTTTGGAACTGGTCAGAACCTGCTGAATACCACCTCTGAGTCTTGAAGGCACCATTCCAAGGTGGCTTTTGTCCTATTGTGGTGGCTATGCACAAACATAACAGGAGTTGAAACTGCTGAAAGAGACTGTCTGAACTTCGATGCTATCACTACTGCATGGTGGTGACAGGCACATGACTCTTTTCCCCCTGTAAATACAAAGTAATGAATCAATTGATTGTTATTCCTGGTAAATTGAAAGACAGATGAGAAAATAAGACTTCAACTTGCTTTGGACCTTCCCTTTGAAGACTAAGGTTTACAAAATAGGTGAATGTATTTCTTGATTCAGCCTGAATCCAGCTGCACAGCTTTTAGCTGTGACCAGGAATGTCTCTGTATAGCTAGGGATAATGTGCAGCAACCTGTCTTATGGATTTTGAAAACTTACCTCCACAGACAGAACCTAAAATAACTGTTCCTGATTTGTACTATTTCAATCTAACAGGGGAGCTGATTGACTGAACAGGAATAATACCATTGGTTCCCTCCAGAGTATAATTTTGAGTATGGTGACGGGCACGATGAGTGCACAAATAACTATTAGTTTAGATTAGAAAACTAGTTTATTAGAATTGCCCGAGTGCAAAAATGATTAGATCTGCTCAAGAAACCAGAACTTCTATATGACATTCTTTTTATATTCTTGTGCAGGATAGTTTGAGAGGCCCATTTTCTGTTCTACCGCTAATACAGAAATTAGCATTCTCCCTATGACATCACCCATGATGTTAGTATCACATGACAAGACACCATTTGATAGTAATCTACGATTAGAAGGAAATTGCATGGGAAAAGAGTGAAAAGAATGGGGAGGTTCAAGAGATAACAGAAAAAGCTTTCATTCTGTGTCCCTTTCATCAAATCCTCTCACCATCCCTTTTACACAAGATTGACTGTAATAATGCCAAGGTCATCTAGCATGAGACCTGATACTCGTGCAGCCTTCTTCAAGGTCTTTTCTTGCTGAAGGAAATCTGGTTTTGCCTCAGAAACCTGATCCATTTCCACCATTCAAGCAGAAAGTTTGAATAATGCCATAGTGGATGAAAAAAACTTCAGGTATGTCCCCTTTCTTTGGTGCTAGTCCTTCTATGATGCTCTTTCTTTCTGCGCCTATTCAAAAAGCTCAGACTGCCCAAGGAGCTGCTGATACAGTTCTACAGAGGAATTATTGAGTCTGTCATCTGCACCTCTATAACTGTCTGGTTCGACTCCGCAACCCAACAAGACAGACACAGACTTCAACAGATAATTAGAACTGCAGAAAAAAAACAATTGCTACCAACCTGCCTTCCATTGAGGACCTGTATACTGCACAAGTCCAAAAGAGAGCTTTGAAAATATCTACAGACCCCTCACATCCTGGACATAAACTGGTTCAACCTCTACCCTCAAAGCGATGCTATAGGGCACTGCACACCAGAACAACTAGACACAAGGGCAGTTATTTCCCGAATGCTATCACTCTGCTAAACAACTAATTCCCACAACACTGTCAAACTATTTACTAAGTCTGAATTACTATTATTCTTCTCATCCTTCCGATTACCTATCTCCTTTTCTACTTATGACTATAACCATGTTGCTTGTATCTTATGATTTATATTGTTTTATTTAGTTTCCTAGTATGATTTTGATTGCTTATTTAGTATCCTATGACTAAGTGTTGTATCTTATGATTCATGATGAATGTATTTATGATGACTATGATCATGATTCATCACTTATGTCTTTTAGGTACACTGAGAGCTTATGCACCGAAGACAAATTCCTTGTGTGTCCAATCACACTTAGCCAATAAAGAATTCTACTTCTACTTCTCTGTGCATCTCATCCCACCTCTTATTTTCTTCTCTTCCCCACTCCTATGCCATCAGAGCACTTGTGATCCAATGGATAACTTTCACAGGGAAGCTAGTTGGTCTGCTTGTGTGAAGATGAGTGAGTTAGGTCTTCTTTTGAGTTTTGGTTTATAGAAAAGACGCCATCGTGGTCAGAAGATGAGGGGAGAAAGTGGCCTGCAGTTTGGAGACCACAAAGGGCAACCCTTGCTCAACCTCATCAGCAATTGTGAAGAGCTTTGTAATGCTTCCCGAGGGAAAAGTTGGAAACCCCACAAATAATCCTCTGTCAGAGCTTTGAGAAACATTCAGTTTGTGAATTTTGGAGTTGAATATTTCCATGGCTAAATCTCTCCGCTTCCTGCGGCAATGTGTCTAAAGACCTGACAAAATAACAGAAGATAGCCATGATGATAGTGCAGAGATAATTCATTTTTCTTCATTCTCACCGGTCAAGGGGAGAGGTGAGTTCAGTCTGTGTACACCAGTAAATAAATCTTGTACCACAAAAATGCAATAAATCTCTCAAGATGTATTGCCAGGGGAAATGAGTTTATCCCCATAAAATTCTCACTGTTCAGATACAGGGTACATCTCAGCAACAATTCTTTACACATCAAGAAAGTGTCACATAAAGTAATGACTCCTAAACTTCCCAAGTTTTGTTTGTTTAAAATAATTTCCTTACTTATCAAATATGGATAGTCTTCGACTTACGACCACAACTGAAGCCAAAATTTCCATTGCTAAGCAAGACAGTTGTCAAGTGAAATTTGCTCCATTTTACGACATTGCCACCATTGTTAAGTGAATCAGTGCAGTTGTCAAGTTATTAACAGGATTGTAAAATGAATGTAAAATGAAGGAGCGTGCATAAGGGCACCAACATGCCTACCGTCCTCGTCCTGTTATCTCTTATTCGTATTCATTTCATGCATTCATAATTATGTTTATACTTATATCTGTTATCCAATGCATGCTTGACAAATAAAATAAATAAATAAATAATAAAAATAGAAAATAAAATCTGGCTTCCCCATTGACTTTACTTTTCAGAAGATCGCAAACGGTGAACACACGACCCCGGGACACTGCAACCATCATAAATATGAAGCAGTTGCCAAGTGTCTGAATTTTGATCATGTGACCATAGAGATGCTACAACAGTCATAAATGTGAAAAATGGTCATAAGCCTCTTTTTTCAGGGCCATTGTAGCTTCAAACAGTCACTAAATGAATGCTTGTAATTTGAGGACGACCTGTAAATTACTTGCAGCCCCAAACTGTATGTGTACAAATATTTTAAGATATTAACAACAACAGATACTGATGCTCTCTTTGCCCTCCTTCCTTCCCCTCCTGTAACTTCTTTTATTCACTTGCTGTTAGATAGCAATCAATGATCTATGCCTTTCAGTGTTGAGTGTACCCAGTTCAAATTTAAAAAAAAACCTCTTTGCAGAGAGGCATCTTGTAGAAAGAGGTCATTGAACCAGGATTTCAAGTTGTCCAGAGAGGATTATAGATATTGTTTTCTCTTGCTAAGTAATACATTCTATTCAAGTTGCTTTGGTTGAATGCCTTTTTTATCTGCCTGATGATGGGGGGGGGAGAGAGAATAAAGGGAATAAAGATAAAGTGATATTAGGCTCAGTAGATTGTTTTAATCTCTTTATGTTTTATGTGGGCTGAAGGATTATCAGCAGAACTCACACTATCTAAATGTATCTGGTATTCATCTCCACTTACACTGCTGAACAGAGCTCCGGCTGGAATGAGGGAACAACAGGGAAAAATGTTTGTGACTTATGGTCAGAAGAAGTTTGAATTTTGGAAAGATAAACATTACCATGAGTGCATTACAGCTATTTGTGCTTTGATATCTAACTTCAGCACCTCCAGGATATGTAATTTAACCAAGCAAGTATAATATTGTATTCGAATATTGTTTTTCATTCTGTTTCTCTCAGTAAATGAGGTCAAGAGGTTCCATTTTATCATCAGGGGCTTAAATCAAAACAACTTTCTTTTTAAAAAAATGATTCTTATAAATAACTCAACGAGGTGAATATACCTAATTCTCCTCCCTCCTGTTTTCCTCACAATAGCAACAACCCAAAGTCACCCAGTCGGCTTTGCTGTTTACAACTGAGGTTGGAACAGGGATTTTTCCAATCTAACGTATGAACTCATGAGACTTCCACACTTTTGAAATTATTTGTTAATTGAAAAGGAAATCGTATAAAGCCCTTTGGGGATATGATTACGGTCCTGATGCATGTAGGCACTAGATCAAGGGTCTTCAAACTTGGCAAATTTAAGACTTGTGGATTTCAACTCCCAGAATTCCTGAGCAAACATGACTGGAGGAGGAATTCTGGAAGTTGAAGTCCACAAGTCTTAAAGCTTGAAGACCCCTGATCTTGAGCATATATCCACCATTCTCAAGAATATCAGGAATCACTTCAAAGACCAGAACTGATGGCAGAGAAACAGAGGAACTGTGGGATGAAATGAAAGAGAAGAAAATAAGCTGGATATCAGAACAAATGACAGAATTTGCCAAAAAGTGAAGAGAGGACAAAACAAAGAATGATGAGGATCTCTAGAAGGAATTTACAAAGAATTTCAAAGAACTGTTAGAAGAAACAAAAAAACACCATTAAACAATATCTGTAAAGGCATAAAATATCAAAACAGTCTGAACTCAGAACGATGTTCCAGGATAAATTGGTATGTTAAAGAATGCCAATGGATAGCTGGTAACTGGTTTAAAGAATATTAAACAATGGAAACAGTATAGTAAAATTTTATACAATGGGGATGTCAACATCCAAGATACATACAAGAACATCCAGTACTAAAATATGAAATTAGATCAACTTTCTGATTGTTACCAATTTGTAAGAATTGATGGAATATCTAGAGAAATATGGCAAACAATTGAAGAAAAATCAGTACCTCTGGTGAACATCATAGTAGATCAACAACCAATACCAATTTCTTTGCCAATTTCTTTGCCAATACCAAAGAAATGAGACTGTGATGGAATGTGCACTTGGAGAAGGAGTGGTGAAAGGGGAATCTTGATAGCACTGTACTTTCCAAGGAAGGAAGCAACACATTCTAGAAAGAGGCCAAAATAAGAGATTGCACAGTCCCAACCTCAATGGGGGACAGAGGAAGAGGTTCGGGGTAGCCATGCCCTAGAATCTCTCAGGATATATATCTGGCAAGATTTGGTCCATTTGCATAATAATTTGACTTGATTGGATTTCACTGTGTTCTCATTGGGCTTGGGCCTGACAGAGACTTAACACAGTGTGCAAACTATCATACAATACCCTTAATTATACTTGCTGGCAAATGAATGCTCAGAATCATCCAGAAGATATTAGAGTCCTACAAGGATATGGAAATATGAGATGTTCCAGCTGGATTTAGAAAAAGATGAGGAATAAGAGACTTTTGCTGATGTATGCTGGATAAGAGGTAAAGATTATCATAATCAGGGCTTTTTTTGAGCCGGAGCTCAGCGGAACACCGTTCCGGAACCTTTTCGGAGCTGTCGTCACGTGCTCCGTCT
>JAOYMU010000192.1:4598320-4608839 GCA_025802295.1 Psammodynastes pulverulentus | reverse complement strand
TGGGGAGCGACTGGAGATCGGGGGGGGGCTTGGGGGAATCCGAAAAGAACAGATTGAAACCCCAAGGAAAATTCTTGGGACAAGCGGAACAAAAAAGGAAAAGGATCGAGGATGGATCCCACCCTCTTGGGCCACTGCCCGCCAGGAAGCCACAACAGTTGGACTTTAGAATCAGAACCATCGGGAGCAGCAAAGCGGCTTCGAGCAGCTGCAACCGCACGGAAAGCCAAGGCGTTATGGGCACCGGCAGCAGCAGGGAGGGCAAGGCAGGCACCTTCAGCCCGCCGCGGCACTGGCGGGGTCTCGGACCGGGTAGCGCCAGGCACAGCGCCACCTCTCGGCAGAGCCTGGCGGACGACGGAGAGGCGGCGTATGCCACGGTTGCGGGCCGGCCTCCTCCGCTCGTCTCCTCTGTGCAGCTTGAGCAGCCCGACTCGGACTCGGAGCTCCTGGACCAGGTGTTGGAAGAGTGCGAGGAAGACGGCCTCCGATTCCTGCCCATCGCCGCGCCCCGTCGGGCTCCGTGCCGCGGCTCCGGAGATTGCTGCGCCCGCCCGGCAGAGGGCGACGGCGAGGAGATCGGAGGGCAGCGGGAAGTGGCGGAGGTAAACGTGCTGGTCGAGCGGTGAGCGGGAGATGGGTAAAATGTGTGCGGGAAAAGAACGGGAGATGTGGATCGTTGGTTCTTCGCAACCGAGAGGTTGTGGCTCTTTTTTTCCGCCACTTCCAAGCGGAGGGATGTGTGTCTATACGGCTAATGCAACACCCAGCATCTTTCTGCCGTTGGCTAGGCTGGCCGGGCTGCTGGAAAGTATTGCGCAATATCTGGCAACCTTCAGATTATAGGTAATCCTCGATTTACGGCCACAATTGAGCTCCAAATTTCTGTGGTTAAGGGAAGCATTGGTTGAGGGCGTTTTGCCCCATTTTACGACCGTTCTTGCCACAATTGTTAAGTGAATCACTGCAATTGATCAGTAAGTAAGTGAATCTGTTGTTAAGTGAATCTGGCTTCCCCTTTGACTTTGCTTGTCACCAACGGGGATCACATGACCTTGGGACATAGCAAGGGTCATAAATATGAACCAATAGCCAAGCGCCTGAATTTTGATCACGTGATCATGGGGATACTGCAAAGGTCATAACTGTGAAAAATGTCATGTCACTTTTTTCAGTGATGCTTTAACTTTGAACGGTCATAAACGAACTGCTGTAAGTCGAGGACTACATGTACTGTACAGCCACCAAACTCACAACTGGTGTCCTTGAATTCTTAGCTAATTTCCCCATATCCAATTAAAACAGTCTCCCTGAGGGGACACTCTGCTCCTAATCCCTTCATGGGCCTGCCCAAATTGTTTTCTTGGCACCAATACCAAAATGGTTTGCTGTTACCTTCTAGGATGTTTTTCCAAGATGCTAGCCACTTTTGTAGCATTTTCTAACCAAATTTGACCCCGCTTAAGTTTTTGAGATCAGCCAGATACCTGTTGCAGCTAAACCTGATAGTTCTTTGAGATATTTCAAACTTCAACTCTGCTACAGTATTCTTGAATATAGACACAACATTTGAAGCTGATGGAAATCGAAATTTGCTAACAGAAATTGAGGAAGACTAATCTAGCCTTCCACTGAGATTTATTTGTGAGCATAACATAGATGAAAGGAATGGCGTGTGCTATGTTTAGTTCCCCAAATAAAATAAAATAAAATCAAAATTAAATAAAAACACAAAAACTGGTAGTTATATTATGTTATATTATGTCCAAGCCTTTTGATCTAAAACAGGCTTGAAACACAGGAAATGGCAAGCTAATTATCTGTGGCCACTATATTAATTTTTTTTTTAATTTGGGGGAATCATCCATGAATGTAAACCATTATAGATAAATTGTGTATTAAACTAATGAAACAAATAAAATAATTACATATTAGAAAGTCTGTGGGTGATGCAAAAGACATTTCTCATCTGAGGCACAATTTGGTCCCAGACTGGCTCAAACTATTGCTCTAAGTTTTTTTGTTTATTCCAGTTCCAAGTTTGCTGATTATCGATTGGATCATCTCTCAGATGAGGCTTTACTAAAAAGCCAGGATTCCAAGTATTGTTTAGAGCTACAGCTCCCAACTTCATACCTTAGTAAAGCAAAGCCTTATAGGTCATCAGGAAAGCAGCATCACTAGAATAGCATTAGGTTCGTGGCACCAGTTAACTCAAATTAGTAAAAGCTTCATTCAGGAGTGAAGATTTCTATCCACAGAATAGGGAGTTTGTAGTAGATTGCACAGTTCTCTCTAATACGTTGTGAGTTGAGAAGTTGGTACAATATAATGTTGGCAAACTGATTGATCGTAATTCCTTGTCACCCAATTTTGTCCTTATCAGCTTCCAAGAAGGTCCTCAAACTCTCTGGAGCTTCTGAATAGTCTCTAGGCAGGAAGGGAAATCACCTCTTACTGGTGGAAGTTTCCATTGAATATTGAAGCTTTGAGACACCACAAGGATACCATGCAATACCAGTGTATACTGTAAAGCATGAATTCTATCCTGAGTGCTGGACAACTTAATTTACTGTCACGCATCTTGCATACATAAGCCATTTTTGCTCCCTAGACCAGACCGAAATTGGTTCAAAAAGCTAATTATTTAATTAGAATAATTTAACTCCTGGGACTTTCTTTTTTATGTGTAACAAAGACAGACTCATTCAAGCCAAGCTAGACTCTTGGGAACTACATGACTATGTCTATGTTGTTCTCATGGCAACAATATGGAAGTAATTTAATATCCTGCATATCTACAGTTATTCATATTTGTCATTTGGGAACATTTGGCGTCCTGAAAGAAAAAGGAAGAAAGAACCTAGTCAGTTACAAACAATTCTGACTCATCACTGAGAGCTTATTAACTATGGTATTTATAAGTCTGTGTTTGCCTTTGGGATGTAATTAATGCAAAAATGCCATGCTTTTGTTAGGGGAGATATTCTTGGGTCAAAAGACTTCTTTGAGGCCTTTATTAATCAACCGAATGGTGCAAATGACATTTGGATTTATAAAACCTAACTAATATGCTTAATTTAGTTCCAGATTTTTGTTGGTGGGAAGAATCCTTGTTTTCTTTTAGCAAAGTCTTTATAAAGCAGTGCCCTCTTGTGGCTGCCTCCTTAATCAGTACTTGGTTCCATACTGTATTACAAAAATCTGAATTTCTTGTATGAACCTGATACTGTACTCCAGGAATGGTTGTTTCCTTAAAATCTCGGGGGGCGGGGGGAAACGCAAGGAATGCCTTAGTATTCCTAGGAGGCCACATTCCTACTGCAATATGAGTTTAAAGCCCTATACATGAAGTTGGCTAAAACTGAGTATTATTAACACAGGGGCCTATCCTATACCTCTGTCAATCGTTGCAATTCCTTCCCAAAATGTATTCCTCATATTTGCCAATTGACCAGTTTTCACAGCTCTGTTAGTTGGTTCTTCCTTCCTACCTACCTACCCACCCACCCAGCTTTTGCCACATCATCATCCAGCAGGATACCTATTCTGCTGGCACTGATGATGTTACCTAGTTTGGCTAACAAAACATCTGCCAGAAAAACAAGCTCATGACAACCCTGAGCTACAAATATTAATATCTAGTCTCGTATCAGGTGTAATTTGGTCCAATGGATAGGTCAGATTCCAAGGATGAGTTTTTCTCTTGGCTTCTCTGTACTGATTCCTTGGCTCTTCCTTCTACTCACCATTTGAACACTTGATGGGCTAAAGCAGGATGAAAGGAAGACATAAGGTAATGGCATCCAATCATAAATCTCTGTGTGTAGCCATTTTTTTTTAATGTAAATGAATTAAATATAATTTAACCTGGCTCTTAAAGTAACTGACCAACTCTAAGATTCCAGGTCAGACAGATATAATTAGACATGCTTAGGGACATCCTATGGCAGAAATAGCCTGTGAACCAGAGTCTGGTATTTACGTTATGTGCCGGAGACAACTGTAAGCCAGCTTGACTTCTGGATTGCTAAATATCTAAAATTGACCACGGCTAGCCTCACCTATTACTGCACTAGGGAAAGTTATTTTCCAAGAAGCTGATCTTCTCTTTTCTATGGGCCCTTCTATGGACCTCTGTTTTTTCTTTTCTCTGGCTGAAAACCAAGAAAGATGACCCCCCCCCCCAGGAAAAGATCCTGTGACCCAATCCCATGGGATGGGTGGGTGATGGTGGATACTAGCTAGTGATCGGAGGGAAGGTGGTGAGTCTATACTTTGAAACTCCTGAGCTGTGCTGTGGTTACATGCATACCTTGTCTCCGTGGTAATAATAGTAGGTGACAATATGCTATAGATTTTATGCACCTTGGAGGAGTAGAAGCACATTGTTTGAGAAAGGGAAACAATTTCTAGTCTAAGGCACAAAGGTATTTACAAGTAGTCCTTAACTTACAATTGTTTAACACTGGTGAGAAGTTACGGCAGTACTGAAAAGAGTGTCCTGCAAACCATCTTCGTGGTCATATGATTGTGATTCGGCAACCACCTCACATTTTTTAATGGTTGCAGCATCACACAGTCAGTTGATTGTGTTTTGTGACTTTCTCAGCCAGTTTTTGACAAGCAAAGTCAGTGGGGAAGCTGGCAGGGAAGGTCACAAATCTCATGATATCTTATTTAACAGCCGTAGCAAAAAGGTTATAAAATTAGATGTGGTCATCTATTGTCACTTAACAATGAATTTCCCTGTCCCAATTGTTATCGTACTGGATGTAAGGTGCCACTTTAAACTATAGGCGAACAAATAGACTGTGATGATGGCAGGATGGTAGTACTACATACCAGTAGTAAGAAAGCAGTCACCCAGACCGCATGGAGTTTATTTTGTTATTTAGCTTTTCCATTCATGTGTTAGAATTGTTACTTGTTTAATAACAGGCTCTGTACTTGCAAGATTTTCAAACGCAGATAGCAGAGATCTTCCTGGCCTACAGGAAAGAGGGAAAACTGAATGATTTACTGGACTTAAAGAAATGCTACACAGTTCAGTTCAGGATGCCCAAAATCCAGTCCTAAGATGTGATACTCTCTCTCAAATATAGTTTAAAAGATGAGGTATTTTTCATTGTTTTTAGGCCCCTTTCCCACTTGCACAAGCATAATATATCTGTTAATCTAAACTGACTGGAATAGCAGGAAGATTTAGATTAAATTGTGCCATTGGTGTATTTACCTTGGTCTGGAAACTGATAAGGAGAACAGAGGTGACGTCCCTGTCTCAGACTCTTAGCATGAGTGCACACATGAATATGTGTATGTTGCCATCCTCCCATCATACTTACTTTCCTCCTAATATTTTCATAAGTTTGGGAGTTTTATTGGTAAGATAATGATGCATAGGAGACGCGGTGGCTCAGTGGCTAAAACGCTGACTTGTCGATCAAAAGGTCAGCAGTTCAGTGGTTCGAATCCCTAGTGCCGTGTAACGGGATGAGTCCCATTACTTGTCCCAGCTTCTGCCAACCTAGCAGTTAGGAAAGCACGTAAAAAATGCAAGTAGAAACATAGGGACCACTTTGGTGGGAAGGTAACAGCATTCCGTGTGCCTTTGGCATTTAGTCATGTCAGCCACATGACCACGGAGACATCTTCTGACAGTGCTGGTTCTTTGGCTTTGAAACTGAGATGAGCACTGCCCCCTAGAGTCAGGAATGACTAGCACATATGTGCGAGGGGAACCTTTACCTTTACTAATGATGCATGTTCTTCAACTCAACAGTATTCTTCTAGCTTGTGTCTGTGTGAATCCCCTGCTCATTATCTTGTCTTAGAACTAGGAAAGGTAAATGCATATATACCTTGTATACTGCATACAGTCATCAACTTTTCTAATCCCAGCAATCAGAATGCTTACATAGAGGAATATCCGAATTACTCATCTTCCTTGTCAAAAACTTTTACTTTTACTTTCAGAGATGTATATCATTATGAGATTTACTAGCAGGGTTTCTTTGTCATAGCTATCTAAGTGTTATTATGTTCATGTGTTTTTCAGGCTTTCTTAACAAGATCTACACCAGGGAGCAATAACTTTGCCAATCAGTAAGTTATCGTGAATCAAATAACCAGGAATGGAGACAACATCAGTGTACTCCTTTGCAGAAATGAAGACTTTTCATTCCTGTGCTTTCCTCAGTTATTCAACATGGTTCAGTAATAATTTTCTTCACATTTTTCTACAAACATTTCTGTAGGAAATATTGTAGTCAGAAGATTTTTTCTTCTTTCAATGGCAGCTTAACAAGATTAAATTATTGCTTTTCTTATTATATCTCTCAGACCGTCCATATGCTTATGGAAGAAAACTGATGGAGGGACTGGATTTAATCACAACATTGTTTTCTTAATTTAGATATGGAATGGTTGAAGAAGATCACATGAATTGGCCATCCATTTGATTATAAATCTGCTATAGTTTAGATTTCTTTTAGCATTCTTTTTTTTTTTTCATTCAAGAAGGAAACATTTTAGAATTGTTTCCTGAACATTCTCGGTACATTTCTTCTTTCATTTATGGGGATTCTAATCACAGTTTAAAGAAGCTTTTCCAAGGTAGCATGACATTTCAATCTATTTATTCTTCCAGAATAATTATTTTGCTTTTGTCTTGGTCTCCTTACCAACTGGATCTCTGTCCCCATTATGCTGTACATGTTGTTGCTGACTGTAGTGTTTTGGGTGCTAGAGAGGGAATGTGTAAGAAACACCAGAATAAAAACCAAGCTTTATTTTTAAAAAAAATTATAGAAAGCCTACATTGAGCAATTTTTACAGTGTGTCCCTGTGCGCCCTAAACTTTCCAAGGATGCCCCTTAGCTAGAAAAAGTCAGATATTCTTGCACTTCATGAGTGTCAAATGCGACATGCCACAATGTTTCGGGTGATACGCCAGCATTCAACAACACCCAACAACTATCCTCAAAAGCATGCCCATTCTCTCACAATTTTCTGAGGCAATTGAGGTGATACAAGAAAGGTATGTACACAGACTCTGGGCCCTCCAGAAATAGTACAAGAATAAGGTATGCTTTTGCATTTTTGGAGGCGGCAGAGAACCTGGAAGAGAATTCTCCAAAGCCACTTCAAGAACAAGTGGGTAGGCCTCAGGCCTGTCAGTACAAAGAGACCAACGCTTGAAGGTAAGCAGCATACAGATCCTGCAAAATGTTGGGCTTTAGGAGTAATCACATTGTTCCCCAAGGTTCCTGTGCCTTGGGGAATGGCGCAAGGCAGCATTTTGAGTTGCAACAGTGGCGTTGGGGCTGAAGTGAAGGGCTGGGCCTCTATTTCAGACCAGCAATGGGATATAACCGGCATAACAACTGGTTTGGGAGCACGTGTATACACTCAAAAAATGCACACGCGCTGCTTCCCAGCCCCCTGCTGGGGTTTGCTGTAAGCAGCAGCGTCAGGCGATAAAAGACAGGTAAGAATCAGGGCAGGTGGGAGGGCCCAGTCCTAGTTTTAGCTTCCTGTTCCTCTCTGCGGAACAGAGGCGTTGGGTAGCAACCGGATAGTATGAGACCCGGCTAGATCCCACCCCTGCTTCAGACCCAATGTAGCCCTACCATTGAATGCTGCTGTTCAGAGTGGCCTAGATGAGCAGTGGGGAATATAGAAAGTTGTTTTTCTTTTGTTCAGAGGTTCAAGCAACAACATGTCAGCAACATCATTAGGCATTTTCTGAATTTTTGATAGATTTGAGCCCAAAAAGTTTGCCATCACTGCCCTAGAACTGGCATGTGTTTCTCCTTTCATGGCCCCTTTCAAATCCTGTTGTTCTTCCATGTAATGAGTTCCATTTTGTTTACAATTCAATGATGTCAACTTGTTCAAAAGCATTATGAGAATTAGGTACACAAGCTAACTAAAGGTGAAATGGGACGATAACATGCTGCTAGCTAAATTAGGCCTAATTTTGTTTTATTATTTTTGGTCCTGATTATTGCTTTCTCCCATAAACCTGCAGGTTGCCTCACAAGAAGCCAGAGAGACAGGCCAAGATATCCTACGACTGCTCTGAAGAGGAGCTGATGGCAACAATAGAGCAAGAGTACTGTCGCTGAAGCCACTCACAGCTATGCCAATATGACCATAAACAAATTTACCTAGGGGCTAGGTTATAAAGCTACAGTGTTTCTGAGAAAAAGTCTACTAGCATGGCATGCAGAAAGACAACTCAAAACCCTGACCAGAGAGCTACAACTACAGGAAACTGTTTTATCTGAACATTTCCCATGGAGCCAAATGAGAATCTGTTCTTTATAAGGGGGAAATTATACAGAAATCTTCACCTAAAGCTTGAGGTGTGAAGTCATGAAAGAGCAATCATTTGTCCATGTTTTAATGAAATTAAGATCATTAACTTTGGGTGGTCTTACTGCATATGGTCTTACTGTGGAATATTAATAATAATGACACCACCAATAAATCGGTAAGATGTTAATTACTCCTGCACCCGAAGTTTTGGGTCTAAATGGCCCATCTTTACAATACTGGTTAATGCCAGAGTGCCTAAATAGAAGCATCCTTGAGAAAATCTCAGGATGGCAATAATTATTTTGCCTGAGATACTCCTCTGTGATCACTTCAGATTAGTGGCCAACCAACTCAGCTGGTCACTTGCAGAGAATCACATAGGCTGAAGTACAGTTAATATGTGACAAAATGTTCCTTCTAAATCAGGGGTCTCCAACCTTAGCCACTTTGAGACTTGTGGACTTCAACTCCCAGAATTCTGGAAATTGAAGTCCAAAAGTGGCTAAGGTTAGAGACCCCTATTCTAAATCACATTCCTGTCAGAGGTCTGCATGCAAAATGAAAGCATGAAGTGAAAAGATTCCATTCCTAAAGATGTTAGTGGTGCAATGTGCTCTGTGTATCTTAGCAGATTCAAAGAGCATCAGAGGGACTCATGTGCTGTGGACACTTTGCCTAGTTAGCTCTGTGTGAATCTCATCTCAATGATTTGGAACGGCCATTTAAGATATCTAGCTCAATTCTCTTCTTAGTTTAAAATAATAACAATTGGCTATCTAAACTCCGTTTGATTGAAAGGAGCAGCTTACCACTTCTCTGTCCAAAGGTGTAATGCAAAATTGAATATTGTACCTGTATCATTCAAGGAGTTGCTGATATGCAATGTGCATGCTCGCATATGCTCCAATGCACCTTTGTTTCCTGGGAATCAAACTCAAATTATTCTGTTTCCCCTTTTTAGATTTTTTTAATTATATTTTTAACAACATTATTCTCTTGATTTTTTTGTTTCTGCATCTTTCTTATGAAGGTATATCTACCCTTGGGGTGGGGGGGAGAAGAAATTTGTCAACATTCATGCTGGCAGGATTCTGAAACATTTCAGCAAGATTAGAATATAAATGTTGGAAATATTAGCATATACTTTAAATGCTTCCTACTCATGTATTGCTGATGGACTGAGTTAATACTCAGATAATATAAGACTGTTGAGAGTATTTATACTGTTTTCGGGTTTGCAAAATGTACTATGTAGCTTTCGCGTTCAAATATAAGAAATATGTCTATTAATACAACGGTATTATTATACAATTATTTACATAATGGTATCTGTCCAGGGAGTTCAATCTGTTAGGGTTGTTGGGCTGTGTGGATTCCATTGATTAAAAAATATCTTACAGAACACTGGAAGTGAAACTTCTTTGGAGCAATGCCTTGCCCTCTCAAACCATCACATTTATAATCCACTTCTGACTTGGGGAAATACCTGGAGATTCGTATGTTCGAGGGGACACTGAATTGTAAGCTAAATGCTATACTTAAGCCAAGTGTCCACATTAGCAATGGATACTATAACTCTCCTATTCCTTTAGGGTACTGTTTCACATTAAGAACATTGTCCACGCAAGGGAAGAGAAAATACAACCAAAACTTTATGTAAATATCCACTTTACTAGAAGAGGAATTACAACACAGCCCTTGAAGAAGTACAAGAGTACGGTATTTGTATGTATATTCACACAAATAACAAGGATTTCACAATAAATGCTGAACAGAAAGTAACAAAGTTTATTCATATAAAATATTAGGCACAAAATTTTACTACATTGAACAATAGTTCCCATAATCCCTAGTCAAATAGCCAATAATTAGGTCATAAAATTGTCCAGAAAGGGAAAAGCGGACTCTGTATATTGTAGAAAAGGGAAAAAGGGGGTTTCAAACTAATCAAACTGTTGCGGTCTGATTGTATGAACTGAATTTATACCACTAACATCTATTCTTACAAGCTTTAAAAATTAATATTCTTTTTCTTCTGTTAATTAAAAATTAAGAATAAATTGGGAGAAAACAACTATGTGACCTGCAGATTTATCAATTTGCTTCAATAACTCAAAATATGGCAAGTATGAGCGCATGTAAGAAAACATACCATACACATACATGTATGTGTGTTTATACACACTCACATGTCCAT
>JAOYMU010000192.1:4541637-4557799 GCA_025802295.1 Psammodynastes pulverulentus | reverse complement strand
AACAACCGATTCTCGCGAATAGGTGTGATCCTGTTGAATCCCACCATTGGTTTCTATACAATATAGGATATCTCAGCTAGAAATAATACCAGAGGTGGTATGCGACCGGTTTCGCACTGGTTCAGCCAAACCGGTGGTGGTAAAAACTGCCGCTCGAGCGAACCGGTGGCAGAAATACGGCTACCGGTTCAGCCGAACCAATAGCTCAAACCCGTTCCCCGCATGTGCGCTCGCGCGCACATTACCAAAATGTCCGAACTGGTGGCAACCCAGAGAGGAAACCACCCCTGAATAATACTGTTGCTTGAATCTCACCAACTAGAAGGTACATGCTCTATGCTAACACAGAATACGAATGTAGGTCCAAATTTTTTGTAATAATTCAAGCACTTGAAATCTTACACTTAGACAGCATACAGTAACTATTTAGATTAAGTACAAAGAAAAAGATATGTAGGTTTCTCCATTTTTTTTCTTAACGTATGATAATAAAGATCCTTACAACTTACAGCTTCCATAAGACCTTTCAGAGATGGAACTTTAAGCATAAGTGCATCAAATACTTCTTCTGATTCTTTCCGGACATACAACAACACTAAAAGAAAGGTAATAAAAGAAATATATATATATAAACACTATTTTCTCTCTTTGCCAAAAGCAGGTGACAAAACATGAAACAATTAATTTAGCCTGGGGTGATTTAGAAATAGCACTTTTAATATGGCAATGGCCTTATTTTGCTTCAACAAAGCAAGGCAGAATATACGCAGTCCCTTTCCCAATGCTTAGTTAACACACGCCCAATTATGTCAGCACAGTACAGTATAGCATAGTCTGGCCTCTAGTCCCCTGTAAATTAACCTCCACTGCTGCTGGCTGTAGGCAGAACGGTTTGGAAAGCTACCCTGCCAGGTTTCCAAATTTGTTCTGAACAACGATCCAATTAACACCCTGGTAGTTGATTTTTTTTCCTTCCTTCAGTTTGTTCAATGGTTCCTCAAATATATTGGAGGAAATTGATTGTGCAAAGAAGGATGGGATTTAGAAGTCAAGCCACTGCTATATTTAAGTTTGCTTTTTTTAACAAAATAAACTAAAAAGACATAAAGGATCGTGAAGCTCAATGCTTCCAACTTATTGCTATGCATCCCCCATTAATATATTACACACCTTTTAAAATTGACTAGATAATTAAGGACTTTCTGTTATCACAGAATAAACCGAAGAGATTAAAATACATTATTGACCTTTAATAATGTAGATGTAATTTTTTTTTAAGTTTGGGGAGTGGGGGAAACCTAATCTTCTACTTTACTTTCCAAAGAAAATATTCTGTGTAAGAAACAGTAATGCTTTACAGTAATCTAGGATGGAGTTGAATCTTCTGATAATCAGAAGTTTCACTAAATTAAGCCAGTTAGCACAGTTAGCATGTGTCTACATTTTTTTCCCTTCTGTCACATTAGACTTGCAATTCAGTAACAGAGGGGGAAGAGTCTCTGCAGAATATAACCAAATTTTGGGGGGGAGAGGCAGGATCTGTATGTACTTTGCTCCAGTAGGACAAGAATCATGTGCAAGTAGACTGCCTAAAGAGATTTAACATAGAAGGGACTCTACAATTCTGCTTCTGTAGTTCAGTTTGTATTCTGAGGAAACACAAGTTAATTAGCACATGTGACTAAGAGTACAGGAATCTGCTTTATGCTGAATTAAAACATTGGCCCATCTAGTCCAGTGTTTTTCAACCTTGACAACTTCCAGATCTGTGGATTTCAACTCCCCAGAATTTCCCAGGTGGCCTGCTAGCTAAGGAATTCTGGGAATTGAAGTCCATACATCTTAAAGTCAACAAAGTTGAAAAATACTGATAGAGCCCAATGTAATATTGTCTAACCTGACAGGCATTGTTTGCCAAGTATTAAAAAAAAAGTTTTCCTAGACTAACCAGGAAATACTGAGGAGTTTTCTCCTTCTGTAAACACCAATTTCTAGATACTCAATAAACTAGAATGCTATCAGAGTTTTGTTTCCGTACAATTCTTGTATCTAATTCTGAAAAAAACTGATGAGACTAAGCTCACTTAAAGCCAGAAAGTTCAACATAATATATTGGTTGTCCTCAATTTACTTCTCCTGAACGACTGATATCAAAGTCCTCTTAGATTATGTGCTACTGTTATATTAACAACATGTCAATCAACAAGGGTGAGTTCAAAACTCCAAAGTGAGACAGAAAAAAAAGAATCCTTGAAGCAAAGGAGCTTAAAAATGAACTCCAAGGAAAAACGAGGTCTGAAAGAATACACAGATAAGATTCTTGAATTCTCAACAGAAACCAGTGACTCATTTTGTGACTTGCACTGAAATAGAAAAACAAGCCAACTGACAGCACTTGCCCTGTTTGAAAAGTCACATGGAGAAAATGTGACATATTTCTTGACTTAGCTGCTTTTGGACTTGGACTTGACTCCCAAGGACACACTACTTAGACAAGGTCTGATTTCTCACGAGTGCCTAGGTCTACGAGCTCTTCTGTAAAACATTACAGGAACTCCAGCTCCATTATTTCTCATCTTCCTTCTTGGCTAGTTAATCAAATGATCACTTTTACATAAGTGGTTAATTTTAATTAAGGGCACTCCACATGTATCTTGTATCCACATATTCATTCCTTATCAGGAAAGGAAGGGAGAAGAAAAAAAAATACCAGCGTTGGAATGTTTCTAGGCAATCTGAATATATTTATTTATTAGCTGTATATTTTACAACTATTTTGGAATTCTAGGTTGAGTATATATTCCTCTTCTCCTATTTTTTTTCCTACATTAAACTTGTGAGGTAGAATAGGACTGAAAGAGATTCAGACAAAATAACCCAGTGAGCTTCTGTAATTGAAGTAGACTTGACCTAGTTCTATTGAGTCTTAATCCAATGTATTAACTACGACAGCATACTAGCTGTATGCAGTAAAGAAGAGTTCTTCTCATAACATAAGGCAAAATATCTCTTGTAGCACCAATTTCTCAATGATAGGGTTTTTTTGTCATACCATGAAATCCTTGTTTAAAACCTGCAGGCTGGAGGCCCTCTGAAGAAGACTTAATTATTGCACCACACTTAGCACATCACAGAGACAGGACTTGGGCCCCAGTGGCTATAATTAGCTTGTCCCAGGCCTCTTGTAGAAGCTGTATAAGTCCAACTGGACCAACCAATTCAATGTAATGCATAAGCAAAGTTCTAACAAGAGAAAGGTTGGTCTATCTTGATGATTTTTTTTAAATTGATGATTTAGTAATCAACTGGTATGGTGTTGGGAGATGTGTCACGAAGATGGGAGGAAATGAGGAATGGAAATATTTTTATATATATAGCTGGCAGGGGGCAAAATGGTAGGAAATTGCTACCTGGCCATTGCAAGGGAGAGACCTTCCTTTCAGGTTGCAGTCTAATCACGACAATCAAGAAAGCACTGAAGGTAGGGCTCTGACCTGTTTCTTACTGGCAGATAAGTTGCTAGTATAACATCTATTGCCTAGGATTCAATCTTGAATGAAACTATGGATCTGGCAAGTGGGAGAGGCCTGACTGCCAGCTCTCCAAGCTATTGCCAGAGTTAATTTATGATGCAGCAGGCTATGGGTGGCACTGGCAAGCCTAAATCTACAGGACATCTCTTATCGATCCAAAGCTTTATCCAACACTCTTCCAATTCTGAGTGCTTGTTGCTCTGTTTGAGTGGCTGAGACATTAACAGTCACAAAAGTCTCTCCTGCTGAACAATTTGGGGTGATCTTTGGCTTAGAACTGGACAGCCCCAGTCTTCTTTTCTTGTGGGACTTCCATTCCAGGCTAAGATTGCCCGGACATTACATAGACGTTACAAAAGGTTTGTACTGAATGATCCTTGCTGATATTGGCTGCTAATTGCCAACCAGGCACTATTTAAGATTTTGGTATAGTCCATTATAATTACAGCATTATAATAAAACAGGTGTGGCCTAGAGGTGGAGCTCTCACCTCCCAATCAGGAGGCTGTGAGTTCGATCCTAGGTAGAGGCTAATGTTTGGAATAAACTCTCCTGCTCAAGCAGGGGGTTGGATTAGATGACCTCCAAGGTCCCTTCCAACTCTGTTATTCTATGAACTATGTCACAGTCCTGAATATCTTTGGGCCTGTCTGAGGGACCACTTATCCCACTACAGAACCTGCTTAATGATTTAGTAGATTTTGAAGATTATTTATTTAAAAAAAATTACATAGCTGCTGAAGAACTCTGGGAGTTGAAGAACTCTGGGAGTTGAAGAACTCTGGGAGTTGAAGTCCACAAGTCTTAAAGTTGCCAAGGTTGGAGACCCCTGATCTAACACACGAGAGAAGGACTCCTCTGATCCCCAGTTACGGGTAGGAGATGTGTTCAGCCCCCACTCTCCCAGTAATTGGAAAAATGCCAAAAATCCAATTCTTTTGACAAACTGAACGATTACACTGATTTTACACTCAATTTTATGGCTCTGTTTTGTATTTTGCATTTTTTTTCCTATGTGTAGGCTGACTTGAATGCTTACTAAAGCAAAAAGATGAAATATAAATTTAATAACAACCAAAGTTCCTTGAGGGAGGGATGGATTACCTCTTTTTGGTTCTTCTATTCGGGATACCTTAATTGGAGTAGCAGCAAATTCATCTTCATTTATGTAAGCCCCTCTCTTCATGGTAGACCTGAAAGGAAATCAGTTAATCAATTAATTAATCAATCCAAACAACATTTTGCCCTTACTGCAATCACCAGGCAGAGGATTGTCCCTAAACATTTCAAGGCATTGAAGAGAAATGAACTGAGAATATACAATTGCAAGACCCAGTAGTTATGCCGTTAACCGTTAAGCATCTAGTTAAGATGTTAATAGCCAATATAATCAAGGGACAATATGTTTAACACGCTTCTGTAACCGTTAGAAGGGCCTTCATTTTATTGTTAGGGTCCTGATATTACTCTATCACATTATGTCAGTATGATTTCATAATTAATAACTAGAATGGGGAGAACCAGGTTACAGTCCAGCATCAGCCGTGCAAACTCACTGGATGACTTTAAGCCACTCACTATCTCTTAACTCATCCTTGGGCAGTCAAAGAAAAAGCAGGATATAACGGCAGTAAATAAAAACAGCCACATAATGTTGGCGTTGCAGAAAAGGAAAATATATCTTTTCATATGCTCATCTCAATACCGATTTTCCTTATATGGAGTTTAGATTTGCGGTCAATTTATCCAATTAGAGAACATTGGCTAGAACAGCCTGTTCCTCAACACAGCTATTAACTGGAAATCCATTAACTAGACACGTTGGCAAATTAACCTGAAACTACCTCATGCAAAACAAGTACTGTTCCGCTGAGCCACTGACTTTCCCCCATTCTGCACCACAGATATCAGTCCAAGCATTAAATTGTTCACAAGATTGCACTGAACAGAAAATTGGTGTACACATAAGATGTGGTGGCAAACTTTCTTCTGCGTGGCGTAATTCCATGTCAATACATAAAGGAAGGCATCTTTGCTTTAGAATAAACTAACAAGCGCAAGGCGCATGTCAAGGTGATTCATCCATGTTTGAAAACCGTCTTCTGACTCAATCCTTCTGCATTGCCAATGAGCTGGTAATAAATTGGCTGAACTACCCATTGGTAACAAGGAGACAAGATCACAGAAGTACAGAGTCAATCTGAGAAATGGTACAACGGATGCATGAAGAACGATTACTTTTCCAAAACTGAAATATTTGTTGGCTTCTCTGATGCCACACTATATAGTTGGAAAAAGATTTAAACTCAAATGTGAAGAATAGGGGTTTTTTTTCTTACTACCTTGACCACAACTGATCTCGAAATTTCTGTTGCTAAGTGAAACAGGTCTTAAGTGAATTTTACCCCATTTTACAACCTTTCTTGCCACAGTTGTTAAGGGAATCACTGCAGTTGTTAAGTTAGTAACATGGTTGTGAAGTGAATCTGGCAGTCCCATTGACTTTGCTTGTCAGAAGTTGCAAAAGGTAATCATGACCTAAGCATACTGCAACCATCATAAACATATGTCAGTTACCAAGTGTCTGAATTTTAGTCACGTGACCATGGGGAGGCTGCAATGCTCATACTATAAGTGTGAAAAACAGTTATAAGTCACTTTTTAATGTTGTAAGTTTGAAGGTCCCTAAATGAACTGTTGTAAGTCGGGGACTACCTATATGATGTAAAATAATCTACTTGCCCGATAAGAAACTGTTCCGGTAGAACTATAATTCTCACGATCTCTGACCAGTATGGCTACAATGATCATAGGAGTGATATAACAAAAATAGACTACAGGAACTATAGTTCAATATTTCTAGATAGCACCGGATGGGAAGGCTATGCTTTATCATACTGCATATTCCAGCCCAGTTAGAAAGCCACTTAACCAGAACAAAAATAGCTAGAGCATTCTGTAAATATGATTGGAACTTGAATGAGGAAAAATAGTAACACAACCTACCCTTCTCCTTCCATTTCATCAGATACAACAGGAAAACTCTACAAAGGAAAGGAGGGAAACAAGCTATTTTAAATATTCTAGAACCATGTTGACAAGTGATCAATAGTATAAGCATCATCATAAAGCATGCTGGCATATTGTTGTCTTTCGCAATGTTTCATTCTCTGGACCTATTAAATGGCATCCCACTATATTTAGATAAATGCAACATGCCACTTTTTTTTTTTTTTTGCTCCTACCTCTTATATGGTACTCTTACTATTTTTCCACTTGGACCTCAGTTTTTATGTGATGGCAATCAAGATTAATTCTTCACACAACACAAGGTATTATTTCATTTCCAGATAATTCATGACAAATAGAAAACTGTTTTATTTAAAAGGGAGTTTATTTTGTATCTTTTGGAGAGCAGCTTTGAGAATTCTATGAGGCTGGTAGGGGTTCTTGCTGCTTATAATTCTATTTGTTTTAGTGTCAAGCTTGCTCTACTTTAGTATCTTTGAGTTAAAAGTCCCGTTAAAATGCTCTCACAGGAGAGAGGGCATTATTTCTTTATCTGCAGTAAATGAAATGATTTAACTAATGAAATTAGTGCAGCTGTACAGCATTTGACACTGCGATATAAATAAGGTCAGTATAGATGGGATACTTTTCAAAGAAAAACATTCTGTGAAGTTAGAATGCATCAAAATGGAATTAGCCTTATTAATGCTGCCTTCAGGATCAATCTTTGGTTTCCACAAAAGAAAAATACACAGATACACCCTAAGGGAGTGGTTTGCAAGCCACTTGCATGTCCAGCCACTTTTTGTGGTTCCTGAAGCTTTCTAGATCAGGGGTCTCCAACCTTTCAGACCACAGGGACCACCAAATTCATAATTTTAAATCCCGCAGACCATTAATAGGAATCTAGCGTGCCGCTCGCCGAAATGCCTGGACTCGCACTGACAGGATGAGGTCCTTCAGGCACTTAGCTTGGCCACCTTTTTCTGCAACCTTAAACACTCAAAGAGCCATTTGGGCCCGTTTCCCACAGAAAACAAAACACCAGGCTCTGTCATCTCTCTCTCTCTGTCATCTCTCTCTCTCTCTTTCTCTCTCTCTTTCTCTCTCTCTTTCTCATCTCCCTCTGTATTTCTCTCTCATCTCTATCTCTCTGTGTCATCTCTTTTTTTCTTTCTCATCTCTCTGTGTATCTCTCTCTGTCTCTCATCTCTATGTGTATCTCTCTCTTTGTCTCTCATCTCTCTCTCTTTCACTCTCATCTCTCTCTGTATCTCTCTCCCATATTCCAGAGTTCTAGTCACAGGACTGGCCCATTGGTCATCCTGGAGCAGCTCCTCCATCTGGGTGTGCTGCGGACCACCAAAATCTTCTCGCGGACCACCAGTGGTACCTGGACCACTGGTTGGAGACCTCTGTTCTAGATTATGTGGTCAGCTCCATCCATTAAAATACCACTTTTGCTTAATTCTCCAAAGATCCTCTCTGCAAAGACACTGCGAGGCTGTCTGTCTCCAGGAATACCGTCTCACCATCCAATGTTTAAAAAGGCCAAGGAATTATTGCCTGTCCCTCAAATTGCCAAAAGGACAACCAATTAACTGCAGGCAATTAGGTGACAAGGATCGGCTTTCTCACCCGCCCATCCTTTTTTAATTGCTGTCCTCCTCTGACCAAATTAGCAAGGAAGAAAACTTACATGAGTTCCACGCTGAATATTTGAATAATGAACATCAGGTATGAAGAGAACTGGCTGAGTGTCAAGATCCATAAATGGCTTGAAGATGGTGATGTCTGTTCGCTTATGGGAGGGAAGCATGGGAACCTTGACATCAGAAACTGGTAGGGAGAAGAAACAAGGGACTCTTAAAATTAAGAATGTCTCAGAAGACTTCTTTTTTAAACACTGAATTGTGAAGGCTCCGTCTTAAACTTCTCACAAAGCTGTATTTAGCAATATGGATTAGGGTTGGAGCTAAGATGTTCACCACCACGGATACAAAACACTCTTCCATGTGTCACTTTTTGTATTTCTCAATCCTTTGAAAGCTATACTGCTATCATCTTCCTTCCTCCTCACCATAAACTCTGAAAGCAAAGAGGGATTGCTCTGGGCCGTTAAGTGTTCACCTCCAGCTGACCAATAGGAAAGTGAAACAAAAGTATTACCAAATCAGTGTCCAATCCCAACAGTGCCCCAGATTCCTGAGCGTCCCCAAATTCCCTTCCCAACCACTCCAGGCAACTGGGAAATAAAAGAAATAATGATTGCCTCTCTTCCCACCCATATGTTTAGTACATGTTGTGCGCATCTGTCAGTTTGCAAAAATAATTCTGAGTGGTTGCTGTGAGAAGCTTTCAGCTAAAATACAGTTTATGAGTTCAGTGACAGAAATTAATTTATTTTATCCCATGGAACTCTTTTAACAGTTTGGCTGTGGATTCATTTCTTAACTATGCAAAAGTTTAATTTAATTTAATTAATTATGCTTATATAAAGCGAGGCTGATATTTGTGCTTGTTTGTTTGTTTATATCCCTCCTTTATTATTTTTATAAGTAATTCAATATGGTCACACACTATATAATTTGGCAAAAATATGTTTTCTTCAATAGCCAAAAGTTTTACAAGATACCGTATTTTTCGGACCATAAGAAGCACTTTTTCTTCACCAAAAAGTGGGAGGAAAAGTGCCTGCGTCTTATGGAGCGAATAGAAAAAAACACTGCAGCGTCGGCTCCCCCGGAAACAGCAGGGCCCGCTCCGCACACGCGCGGCTCAAGACCTCCGCACCCCCCTGACTCTTCTTTTCTCCTCCCATCTGAACGTCCCATTCCTACTCATCCGCAGCCTGTCGGGAACGTCATTTTGTCTTCTGCGCCTGTGCGGGCGTTTGACCACTCGGGAAGAAGAGAGCTGTCTATCTCTCCTAGATTCGGAAGGAGAACGCCGTGAGGGCGGCGGCGGCGTGTCCGCGGCTTTCCCAAAAGAGCGACGCCTTTGCCTCCTGCGCTCTAACCTAGGCCCTAACCCGTGGATTTTAGCACTCGAGCGCCGTCCTCACGGTGTTCTCCTTCCGAATCTAGGAGAGATAGACAGCTCTCTCCTTCCCGAGTGGTCAAATGCCCGCACAGGTGCAGAAGACAAAATGACGTTCCCGACAGGCTGCAGACGAGTAGGAACGGGACGTTCGGATGGGAGGAGAAAAGAAGAGTCAGGGGTGCACGGAGGTCTTGAGCCGCGCGTGCGCGGAGCGGACCCTGCTGTTTCCGGGGGAGCCGACACTGCAGCGTTTTTTTTCTATTCGCTCCATAAGACGCAGGCACTTTTCCTCCCACTTTTTAGTGAAGAAAAAGTGCGTCTTATGGTCCGAAAAATACGGTATATTTTTTAATTTAATTTATATAACTGCACTCTTAACATAGGAAAAATGTCCATGGTCAACAATCCTCCTTAATTATGTGGCCAATTCCAGCCTGGCAAGAGTAATTAAACAAGCTGTGTTCTCATTTCTTACATTGATGAAAGATGGCTACTAAGAGCATCTCCCTATGATAGAAATCAATATTGGAACTTAAATCAAGGTGAATGAGGTAACTTTGCCTGCAAAGAATGACAAAATATTAGTCAATATAAATTTATGTTATCTTTACTTCTCTTTCTCCTATGTTTGTACAACATTGTAAATTTCCCTTGTTCAGTTTAGCTGCAATGAAATCAGAGAAGACCAATAACATTATTTACCACAAAGCCAAATCATTGAAAAAAAGACATCCATGTGCAGATTGATATGACACAGAGTTTTTCCATTTGTGCTCCTGCATATGGTATGCCCAGTGGTAACAGAATTGGCTTCATTGGCTTAAGGTTAATTGTTAATTGTTCCAACATAAATTTATCTAACCTTTTAGAAGCATGTCTATTATTCTAAAGGCAGCAATAATTTTATCTAAAGGAAGAGCGTTATATAATCTTTCAAGCTAAAAAGCATAATCAGAATAAGGTTAGTTTGTAAATAATTAAAGCTAGACGTTATTTTCATAGCTTAGCTTCCTCCAAATCAGTGCAAGGAATCAAATATATTAAAGATAATAAGTTAAAAGAAGACGGTAGCAGCATTAAATGTTTAGAAACTTCCAGCTTGCCAGATCCTATTATGATCTCTATAATATCAAAGCAAGTTAAACAATGATTTCCTCAATATTAATAGGATAAAATTATTTAGCAAAATAAAAATGATTGTTGGAATGTAATATGGATGGTTGACCAAATTAATTTTAGTAAATTTCAGTATAAATCAACCATGCATACTTTCTGGACTTACTTTTGAGTCTAAAAAATTCAATTCATCATATTTCACACAAATTTCACACATTGCAAAGATACTTATAAAAAGATTTAGAAGCCTTTAATATGAGTGTACCTAGAACAGAGTCGTGTTTATATAACCAACACACAAAATCATTCTCCCTTTGATATACATAAATCCTTTTCCTTAATCTTCAGTAATTTCTTGCTGATTTTGGAAGAGAAATAAACAATAATAAAAAATATTGCTATACACATAATGTATATAATTATAGAAAGAGCCAAAACATATTGTGTCTTTTTCTGCTTTCAAATCAGATTGATACATTTATTAGTTTTATTTTTAGTTTGTTTCCAAGACACCATCTTATGCAAACCCTTGTGCTCTGGAAAATTAAATAGGAAGCCAAGAATAATAATTCATTCATTTGTTGCATTCATCTGTCTTGAGTTGTATTGTCTATTTTGAATCTGACATACATTTTAGTAGGTAAGTATATAAACAGATATGCAATTTCTTTCTCTGCCCAAAAGAAACGTTGCAACATATCTACATCTATCAGTAAGTAATACATTGACGAAGCTTGTTTGTTTATATGAACAAGAATGGGATATTGTTAGGAAGGATATGAAGAAAAATCAATTTCTATAAGAGAAATCATATTTGGCTTTCAAAAGATGCCCATCATGTATTTAAAAGATAAGATAATTACTCTAAATGTTAAAGGAAACATTTTTCATGGAAAAATGCAAACTACTCTGAACTTACTAAAACCCAGGGCTTTTTTTGAGCCGGAGCTTGGCGGAACGCCGTTCTGGCACCTTTTCAGAGCACGTATCACGTGCTCCGTCCCCACCAATCGCACGCTACCACTTCCAGGTTTTTTTAGCGCGATGGGGGGGTGCGTTCCGGCACCTTTCGGCGCCGAAAAAAAGCCCTGCTAAAACCTGTCCTTGAAATATGCAGAATATGAACAAATTCTTCTTACTAATATTGAAACTGCAGCGTTTAGCCTAACTTGACTATCATTGCAGTCAAATGTATATAGCTGTCCTTTAAATATTATCTTGCATACATCAATGGAGATATTGACAATGACTCTTTTCTGCAAAGCTCATCTGAATAATGTGAATAAAAAACAATTGACATTTCAATGTTGAACACTGAGGTATTTCATCTAGATTCTATCTTGGCCACTAGGTTCTGCTATCTGAAAATTCAGATGTCACTTCTTACAGTGACAGAAACTGGCAGATTTCCTGACAGTTCAGATGATGGGTAAAAAGAGAAGACACAAAATCTACAGAATGTAGCTTTAACTTGCTACTTAACAGAAAAGAATAAACAGACTGGAACAATCACCAGCTAAAATGTCAGAATGGCTAAAACTTGCTCATAGGTGTTTTGAGCACTTAACCCCAAATCTGTATGTTACATTTTGGATTTCAGGGTATGTGTTTCTCTTCTTGTGGTTTAAGGCAGAAGAAAAATAGCCAATCACAATGTCTGCCTCAAAAAGAACCTCTCTAGTAGTTTCAGAATTTATATCAATGAAATTGATCTCTAAATTTCCACATAAGATACAGTAAGAATATAGGCACTGAATTATAGCTGTAGATTACTGATTTTTAAAAAATAATTGTGAGAAAAGAATCTTGGAAACTAATGAAATAAAGACAAACTCAAAAAGAACAAAAGCTCATTTAAATTACTAACAAAGGTTTATAGAGTCTCAATATTCTGTGCTAATTCCTTCTGGACTGCCATTCCTCAGATTTATTTTTGGATATAGATACAACATGAAGTATATCAAACATCAAAGTGTATTCTCATAATGGGGATGGGATTGGGTGCACCAATATTATCTTTCTAGTTAGAAAGTAATATATGTTTGGATTTTGCCAGAGCTTTCAGAATGTTACTGGACTCTAATTTATTTTTCCCCAGACATGTGGATAATGTAGTGGATCCTGTACTGACCAAGAATTGGTCCACATAATGACTAATGCGCTACTGAATTCATATATGACTCTATGGTTCTTTTAACAGCATTCAAAGCATTTCTGAGTACACAATAAGCCATTTTGATGTGAGTTGGGCAACTTTAAATATATAATAAACCATTATTGAATCAATGATCTAAACAAAGCTTGCTAGAGATTTCTCATTAACATATTGATATTCTGGATATTACTCATGTTTACATCTCTGATTCTCCCTAATTTCTCTTATAATTTATTTAATATACAAGAATATACTCTCTTTTATTCCATTTCTGTCCTCTATATGTCCATTCAAATTTGCTTTACTTTCAGTGTACTTTGTATAAATATGAAGTAAGGCGCAATAGCTGCAACTTGCATGTTTTAAAGCAGCCATAATGGTGCAAATCTGAAAGCCGGTGTCTTCATAAGGAAAAAAAACACTGAATATCCCCCAAAATCCTAGAATGCCCAAAAGTAATGATGGCTGACACATGCCATTGTAGAGTGATGCAGTCTCTGAGCCTTGACAGACCTGTCCTAACTGATCAGATAGCAATCTAGGCAGTTAGAAAATCACTGTGTGAATGGCTTTAATGAGAAAAAAGATTTAAATTAAAGAAGTGAAGCTATGAAGTACTAAATCCATTTCAGTCAAAGGAGGGATGGAGGAAGGAAGGAAGGATAGAAGGAAGGAAGGAAGACATTTGTGCATCTGAACTGTGACAAATGGGCTGAAAAAGGGATTTTATGCAACAAGCAGGGTTTTTTTTTTAAATCCTTCCCCCCCACCACCCCTGTAATCTTTCTTTTCAAATGCTTTTCTCTAGATCAAGCAGAAGCTATCTTACTTAGTACATAATTCCTTAAAAGACATCAGGCCTTTTTGCTTTTCAGAGAGAAAGAGTTCCAAAGTATAGAGGCAGCATTAGAGAAAGCTTGATCCCCTGTCACCAGCAGACAAGCTTGTGAGAATTGGAAGTGAACCTGGGAACTAAAAGACCAGACAGAAAAGATGGATTAAAATAGCTAAGCCGACTATAATCTTTTCTTATCTTAAAGAGGTTTTTTTATATAGCTGGATTGACATATTAATAACTAAAATCTCAGAAAAGATACAGATTTCAATGGATATTTTTTAGATTCTACAAAAACACTTTAAAAAAAGCTTTTAGCGGATATAGGCATTATACATTGCAAGGCAAGGAAGACAACAAAATTGAGACCACCAAAATGGGAATACAAAAGAAGAAACAAGAAAAAGAGCTGGATCTGGAAAAGCTGAGGCTAAAAATTCTGGATAATGCCTCTATTATTGAGCCTTGGTGGCGCAGAGATTAGAGTGCAGTAATTGCAGGCTTCTGCTTACAGCCAGATCAGTGGTGGTATTCAAATTATTTTACTACTGGTTCTGTGGGTGTGGCTTGGTGGGCAAGGTATGGCTCAGGGCCAATCAGAGGTGGTATTTACTGATTCTCTGAACTACTCAAAATTTCCGCTGCCGGTTCTCCAGAACCTGTCAGAACTGGCTGAATACCACCTCTGAGCCAGATGCCTGTAATTTGGAAGATTGAATCTCACCAGGCTCAAGATTGACTCAGGCTTCCATCCTTCTGAGGTGGGTAAAATGAGGACCCAAATTGTGGGGGCAATATGCTGATTCTGTAAACCACTTAGAAAGGGCTGTAAAGCATTATAAAGCAGTATATAAGTCTAAGTGCTATTGCTATTATTATCCCCGCTGCCTGACCATCACCAGAAGAGATGACTCATAATAACTGGAAAATAGAAATAAATGATTGCAATCTCTATTAATCCCTCAATTGCTGTCAAGGACTTAATTTTCTGCTCCACTTCCAAAGTGCACTTTTCAGTGTTTTTGTCCTCTCAAACTCTTCTGTCCATATCAGACACCAAACTTTCATTTGTAACTGGTGAACCCAATCATTCATTAGCTATTTCACAGAGGCGGGAATGCCCCTTCAGCCAAGTCACTGCTTTCTATAAACTCTAATATATTTTTAGAACCACCTTTTCCTTGACTGCTGTAAGAACACAGTGACTTTAAATTTTTCCTTTGTAAACAGAAAGTTACTGGCTTGAAACCCAGCAGGATTTTGGTTCGTTTGTTTTAATTACTATTTTGCCCAAGCTTCCTTGTTTTCCTTGAATTTCTCCCCCTCCTCTAAAAAAAGGAAAATCAATGCAGTTTCATTGTTTTTTTCAGGCAGCTGAAGTAGAAAACATTCACTTCTAGTTCTCAAACAATTGATAGCCTTTACTACAATTGATTGGACAAGTGATGAAATGATGTAGTGCTGTATTTATTATTTTTAAAAATGCACAGGAAAAACAGGAAGTTCAGGGATAGGGAAATAAAAATGGTAATTAACCTCCCACCCACCCACATGCAGACATTTCTGCTGTGTTAGTACTTCTATACACTCTGAAGCTCCTGTTCTGAATAATTTTTCAAAACATATATAGCAGTGTTACAAATTCTCTATCTTTGCCTTTGGCCATTTTTCACAGTCTAGCAACAAAATAAATCAGAAATATACATGATGGAATTCTTCCAGATGAAACATATAACTTAACAATCTTAGATATCAGTTAGACAAAGCGTACATACAATTACTACCCAATTGTAAGTGCATTCAGAGCTGCAATATTCTTTTTTTTTCTACTGCGAAGAATTGATACTTGCAGAGACTTCTGAGAACTGAAATCCCAGTTGTAACAGCTTCCTTGCAAAATGAAGTTATTAAACAACTGCAAAAATACTGAGTAGTATTCTTTCAATCAAGTGTTGATAGAACCAGAAGACCACCAAGTCAGACCAAGCCTCAAATATATTTCCTAAAATTAAAAATATATATTTAGAAGATGAAGCATTCTCTATATGCACATGGCATCTTGCCTTTTTCAAGGTCAAAAAAATCTGGTACCATATATTGTAGTTAGATCATCCCAGACATGTTGTTTCAAACATTAATTTGAACTATGTGTTCTTCCTTACTTTGCTTTGTTGAATTATTTTTCAAACAGTAGCTGAAGACAGGGACTTCATTGAGAAGCACCATTTTATTTATAGATCAAACACTACTGTGTGTCCAGATTATATTACCTTTCCTTGCACTTCATTTAAGAATCTATGCCTACTGTATAGTGCATAATGTATTGTTCAGTGCCCAGTTCACACAATATTTATATAGAAAAAGTTTTATTGGTTACAAATATAGAAATACATCATTTACAATATGTTGAATTTTCATGTATCTTATCAAATAAGATATTTAAACAAATTTCAATCTCACAGCAAGACCAAA
>JAOYMU010000192.1:4504966-4518738 GCA_025802295.1 Psammodynastes pulverulentus | reverse complement strand
TCTCTCGCCGTCTGTCCTTCCGTCCTTCCTTCCTTTCTGTCTTTCTTTCTGTCCTCTTTTCTTCTCCTTTGCACGGGGATTGCCTTTGAGTCAATGTTGACTCTGGCAACTGCCTAGACTAGTCCCTGCAGTTTTCCTGGCAAGATTTTCACAAGTGATTTGCCATGACCTCCTTCTGCCTAGGATTAAGGGAGAGTATCTGACCCAAGATCACCCAGCTGGATTTGTGACTAAGGCAGGAGTACCGGTAGAACTCCAAGTCTCTAGCCTGATGCCTTTACCACTACCCAAAATTGGCTCTCTTCATGACATAATCAATATTTAATGTGCATGGGGGGGTGGTGTTCCCCTTACAAGCTTTGCACTAAGGAATGGAATTTGGCTTATATAAATAGTCTTCGACTTGCTACAATGGACTCTGAAAAAGCTACTTATAATCAAATTGAAATTCATGTCTGAGTCGCCTCCCCCCCCCAATCATGTGACTGCATTTTGGGCACTCTGCAACCGCCTGCATTTATGGCTGTTTGCAGCACTCCATAATATAGAATTTCCCAGTCTGTGTTTTCAGCAGGTGTGATGGTCTTTTCCAGGAAGGGTCTTTTGATGTGCACATACCCTCTGCTGGGCAAAAGAACACACAACAACATCTACAATTTAGACGGCGATAAACTGACGATAATAATCACCTGGAGTAATAGCTTCATTTCCCAGTCATGAGATATATATAAACAGATGTGATGGCATATATTCCAACACTTTTATTTCCCTAACCCTAACTTGTAACTTTGTAAAAAAGCTAACAAAGCTAAGGAGCCCACCATTCAAGAATTCACCAATCGAAGACATTTCAAGGAGAAAGACAACCTAGCTTTTGCTCAATACATTTTTAGAGGCTTATTGCCACAAGATACCCCTAGGCTAATTATCTGGAAACCTGCAATTATGTTTAGAAAAATGAGATTACAGTACTTGTGTGCTTCTTTTCAAACCCACTGCAAAATGATGAAGCAATAATCTGCTGCAAGATGCCAAATGGCCATGAAATACAAACCTTGTAATGAGAAAAGTGGGAATAGTTGAGGAGGAAAAGGAGAGTGAAAAAGATCAATACTGTACTATTTTAAGAACCCGGCTATAAATATGTTTGTATTTATTTTTATACCATTGCTTTTCCTAAGGTGGTGCTGGCTATATCACTGAAGAATAGCGTCTTGAAGTAAGTTACCCTATGGACCATCATGTATCTTTCCTGATTTCTTTTTATTCTCAGTAACTCCTTCAACCTTCCTTTCTAACTAATTCATATTATATCTGTTTCCCTTTTGTTCTCCATTTTGTAGCACATGTTACCTAGTTGACTTTGACTAAAGCAGCCAGATGTCCCGCTTTACCAAAGCGGGACACCATTGACCGGGGGAGGGGGGAGCGCACATGCGCAGAAGGGTGAGGGAGAGAGCATGAGAGTGCGTAGAAGGGTGGGGGAGTTTAAAAAAAGGTTTTTTATTATTTTTCAAAAAAATCGGGACTTTTTGACAACACCGTGGGATGCGGGACAACTTTCCGAAAAGCGGGACTGTCCCGCCAAAAGCAGGATGTCTGGTCACCTTAGCTTTGACTAATCTTGAAAAGGCAAAGTGGGGTGTAACTTACTTAGTGGTTGGGTGGGAGATCATTAGGGTTAAGCTGAGAAGTCTGAAATAAACACCTCAGAAGGAGGCAATGAGAAACTATTTCCAGATGGTTGCCAAGAACCTATATGGAGGTCAAGCTCATCTCAAAGAACTGCTTATCTTTTTATTTCCACTCATCTCAAAAACACCATTGAATTCATGCCTGCCACACGTTTGCGCCAATCTAAGTTAATGGTGTTAAATGAAGTTTCTCCATATTAAATGATGGTTCTGCAGCCAATTCATAATATCCTTTAATGCAAAACTTGCTGTGATGATTTACCATACAAGAAATGTAGTAAGGACCACACTTAAACTCAGCTTTTCTCTCTACTTTCCCTGTGCACAGCATCACATAATAGTCTTTGTCTGGTAATTAAAAATAAATAAATGGAGCAGTCAAATGAACCATGTAATGAAAATAGTGGAAATTGGCTAGATCTCTTCCTGATAAGATCAGAGTGCTAAGAAAGAATTGCTGCTCTGTCTGCCAGTAATCTGATCTAGAATCGCTGTCAAATCTGTTCTCTCTGAAGGAGGAGGAAAAGATTAAATAAGAAACACAGCAATCCAAAATAGTTATGGGAAATCGGTTTTTACTTCCTGCTATTTGATAATGTTATAAGATCAAACTCAATTAGAATCCTTTAAAAAAATACTTGGGCCTGTTGACATGGAAAAGTGGAATATTCATTATTGTTCTGTAGCAGCCTTTCCTAACACTTTAATCCAGTGGTGGGATTCAATTTTTTTTATTACCGGTTCTGTGGGTGTGGCTTGGTGGGCATGGCTTGGTGGGCAGGGCAGGGGAAGGATACTGCAAAATCTCCATTCCCTCCCCCACTCCTGGGGGAAGGTTACCACCGGTTCTCCGAACTACTCAAAATTTCCGCTACTGGTTCTCCAGAACTGGTCAGAACCGGCTGAATACCACCTCTACTTTAACCCCAATCCTTTTCAACCACAATTCTTATAATTTCCAGCCAGAAAATACAGCCAAGGATGACTGATACTTTCTGCAAAATCTGGGAACAGAAAGTAGGAAAAGATATTCAACAACATCAGACTTTTCTAAAGTAAAGGCCATATTTCCCCAAAAAGGAAGCAATGGACTGCTCCTACGAGTTTTCACAATTAGGTCAACCTATGTATATAAAACTCCAATATACACATTATAACAAACAACTATTTTATTTCATTCAACTAAGGACATTAGGATGGTATAATGACACCCCTCGACTTTATTAATATATCTACAGCATGTTTGAGGAGAGAGGATTGCTACCTATTATTGTTTTTGTGTCTTTGCCTGTCTGTTACCCGCCCCGAGTCCCTTTGTGGAGATGGGGCGGGCTATAAATCAAATGTAAATTAAATTAAATTAAATTAAATTCGTTGGTAGTGTGGAAGAAGGACAGGCGGAGCCAAGAGAGGAATTAGCCTGGAATCATTACATTCCCACAAGCATTCTAAGTCCAACCCCTCTTGAATTCCATTAACTCTTACTAGCGCCAATTTAGTGCTGAACGTTAGTTGACTAGATTCTTGTGTATAGGCATGAGCAATAAATCAACTAGAATTTAATGTGTAGTCCTGGCTCTTCACACCTGACACGTGGTAAACAATTGAGAGCTCGATCCTGGGACACCATAAGGGGCAATCTTGATATGGAGCCCAAACCCCTTCATTTCTCCCAAAAGCTCTGGATCAACAGCTCACCCTTATCCGCCAACCTGCTAGCTCTCACTCTAGCTGGCATGAAACAAAAGAACGCAGGAATGACGCTGGCCATGTTACAGATCGTTCTCTTTCATATGCACACACAATTTAGGATTAGACTGTCCACCTGCAAATCTGTACCACTACCCCCAATTTGGTAATAAGCCCCATATAATATGCACAATGGTGTTTAATTGAATAAGTATGTATAGAATTGCAGCACAACATGTACATTTTTGGTCATCGATGCTCCTGCTCCCTCCACTATCAACTTACAGCGTAGCACTCACATATTCTTGCCAGCGTTTAGAAGTTTTCAAACATCCTGCAGCTACCTATCAAGATGAATTATTTGTTTGCTAGCCTTTGGCTCATTCTACCTGTTCTCAAGGATTATTTAAGAGACACACCAGGTGAATTTGCACGGTGCAGAAACGAACAAATGGATGGTTCTTTCAACTCGGGCTCCAAGGACTACCGAATTTCAATTATCCCTTCAAAAGTAGTTCAGTTTTTTAAAAAGTGTAATAAAGATTATTAATACCACGTTTTAGAGATTGCCATGCAGGAAACCTTGGCGTTTTGAGATCTGCTTCATAATTATGCCATTTTAAGCGTCAGCATATGCTGACATACTGGAAGGATAAACACATCTTTACCTGATGAGGAGGGAATATTTATTTAGCAATAAAGATTTGGAACCGCTTCGTGCCCATCCCCTAATCACCTCCTCCTCTGCCCACAAATCCTTCCTTAAAGAGTCCCCTGCCAAATTCAACTGTGAAAGCCTTCCATTTCCTCTCTTCTGAACATTTGCCCAGATCTTCTGTCAGGTGCAGCTAAGAAAAGGGCAACAATCTTCTGATTCTCATGCTTTTTGAAACATTCAAAGTAGGGGTGGGGGGGGGGCAGGAAACATACTCAACAGAGGCTTTCCTTATGTCCTTGCTTGACTGTTAAGGAATATATTGCTCAGTCTTCACAGTCTATTGCCTCACACAACTTTTTTTTTACATGTAAGTGATTTTAATTCATTTTTAATTGATTTGTATCTTGCCTTTATTATTTTTTACGAACAAATCAAGGTGGCAAACATATCCAACACACCTCCCTCCTCCTTTTTTTCCCACAACAACAACCCTGTGAGGTGGGTTGGGCAAAAAGAGAAAGACTGGCCCAAGGTCACCCAGCTGGCTTTCGTGGCTAAGGCAGGACTTGAACTCCTGGTCTCTCGCTTTCTAGCCCAGTAACTTTGGATATTTATATAAAGGCCTAGGAGCCCCATAGATTTTCAAAATAAATATAGTGCGTGGCAACAGCCTACCGATTGGCTTAGAAGTGTGCCCATCTATTAAAAAGACACTTAAAAAGGCAAAAGTCAACTGGTATGTGCAGACAGGGATAAAGGGAACCGATTGAGAGAAAGTGGTTTAACACACCAAGAAAGTGAATCAGTGAAAGCTAAACAGAGATTTTAATCCAGGTTTCAGATTATGGTTAACATGTTATGATAACCCTCTAGAAAGACTGACATTGCAGTCCTTAGCTGAGAGTAGATCCTACTGAAAACAGGACTTCCTTCTGACTAACTATGAAAAATATTATCCTCTGAGTTATAATATACAATCACTGCCAGCTATGGTTTGTGTACATGGAGTTCCAGTGATGTTCAATTCTTCAACAAATAACTCTTTATCTGAATGCAGTTTAGAACTGCTATGGAAACCATACTCTGAGTTCAGGATCTAGAGCAACATGGGGAAAAAACTACGTATCCAGAAAGGGAGTCTGATTTACGAGGTAATCCAATTCCAAATCTCTCTTGGTGGTACTTGAGAATTAGCTGCTCCTTCTCACTTACAATGTTTCTTTGTTCCAAACCAGCAAGGAGAAGACACAGAAATGGCTTCCGGAATTCTTTCTAACGTAAAGCTTCTATGCTAAATTTTGTTTTGTTTGAGCCAAAATGAGAAATGGCATTTGAAACAGCAGAAGTCTTCCCCCACCCCCCAAACACACATGCAGACAGAAATGCATCTTGAAATGTTGTAGTCCTTTTTGTACACCTGTTACAGGTACTGCAGCTGAGGGAACAGGAAATGCAAGGTATTCTGGAACTCTATTTATACTCTAGGATAGAATAGCAAGAGAATCTTGAAAGCCTGTCAGAGTTTCTCTCTGATACTAAACAGAATCAAGTCAGGATTATCATGCGTTTCTTTATCACACCAGGGCTAAACTGATGTTTATTTAACACTTCCTTCCTCAAGGCTGTCTCCATATTCCCCTATATGTACACACAAGGAATTTGGCATTCTGGTCATATTCAGGATGCTATTTTTTGTAATTATTTAGCAGCTTCTCCTAAATAGAAGGATACATAAGAGCCTTCTTTTCTATCTCTAGCAAGAGGCAGATCTTGAAAATAACCCAGCCCTAAATTCTTCAGGAAGGAAAGCAGCGCTCTTTAAATCCAGGGGCAAATCCAGAGGTTTATTAATGTAGAGAGTATTTTAAAAAACTAAATAGTTCAAACAGTGACTTTATAGACATTTAGTCCCCTATCGCAATTAAGTCCTCTGTTAGATCAGGATACTATTAGCTCCAAGAGGATTCCTGGTAAAAAGATCCTTTCCACTATTGCTCTTTCCATGATCTATACTTGCTCTTTCCATGACTCATATTACCCATTACACCAGACTTTTCTATCCAAATTCATTCCACGTGCATTGGTCTTCAATTCACCTATTCAGCCAAAGTGAACAAAGATCTTTGACTATATTGGCTAATGTTTCTGGGAATTGGAGACTAATGCACCTGGACAGGTAGGTACCAGTTAAGAACAGCTTCCCTAAGCTATATATTGCTAGAAGAGACCTAGGACACTGCTCCATCTAGGACTTTGGTGGAATTCTCCCAAGACACTGATGAATTTAGAAACGGTAAGCCCATCATGAGCATGGATGGGCTTCCAGTGTGAAAGACACCCCCCAAATTCTAAGGAATTATTTCAGAATCATTTGAGAATTCTTTAAAAAACTCAAAAAATTCTGAATATATTTTTTTGCCAAAGTTGAGAATATTTTGAGCGAACCAAGAAATTTGGCCGATCGAGATCAAACTGATGGTTTGGAAAACCCTTCTTACTAAAATTTGATCAATGGATGACACAATTTTGGCTATTGTTCATTGATCAAATTTTGCCTCCCTTTTGAACCTCTAATAAAATATGAGAATTATTTATTTATGTATTGTATTTATTTATATTTATTAAATTTACATGCTGCCTGTTCAGAGAGACTCTTGAGTGGCAAACAAGGTTGCCCGTCGTTCCCTGAAAGCTCCATACAGAAACACAAGGAAAGTTCCATAGGTGACGACATCATCATAAGTCTATCTAGCGATATCCACAGAGCAAATGGAAAAATGAAAGGTGACTCCATTCGATTGACATGTAAGGACACTTGGTGGAGGAGATGGACTGTTTGCAAAGGACTACAAGTTCCAGCCTGCAAACACACCTCTGTTTAAACTGAGATGACTGAAAGCTATGTGTTTGAATAGGAGTAGTCTCCGCTGCTGAACCAACCTCCTTGTCTTCTGCTGGAAGAAGACCGAAAAGGCCTAGTGCACTTTCTGACTCCTGTTCACTCACGGTTTTTTTTTTTTGATCAGACTAAACCCAGAGGCAAGAGGGAAAAATAAATCAGAAAAGGGTCACCTTTTTCGGGCTTCGTGCCATTTCATAATCCAAGCTGTGACGCTTTCATCAGCTTCAAACTTTATTTTCCCAGAAAGCATTTGACAATCTTTTAGCAGCTATTTCATCATAGTTTGTTTTAAGAGAGCTACGAGCTTAATTTTTGTTTTCTTCCTAGTGTTTTCCCACAAGAGAGCTTCTTACCTATGTCAGTGCTGGTTTTTTGGAGCAACCAACTATTGATTCATTGGTTGTGACAGGAGTTGGCCAATCAGCCTGTCACCCAAGCCTGACCTGATAGGCTAAGAGAGACTGGTCTAAAGTCACCAGCCGGCTTTCATGCCTAAGGCGAGACTAGAACTCACAGTCTCCTTGTTTCTAGCCTGGTGCCATACCTACTAGACATAACTGGCTCTAGGAGTGGGATGCTGCCGGTATAACAACTGGTTCGGTGATCACGCCGCTTTGTGTGTGTGTGCCACGACTAAAAAAAATCAGCTACTGCGCCTTTCAGCTGATTAACGCGGCAATCCACTCTGCCACGCCAAACAGCTGAGAGGATAAAAAGGACCTAAGAGCAGAGGCGGGCGGGCGGACCCAACAGCAGATCATCGGAGAGAACTGGTTCCCTACCAGCTGATCTTCGGAGCTACCAGTACATCTGAACTGGTCAGAACCGGTCAAATCCCACCCCTGACTGGCTCGCAATTTAAGCTTTCCCTTTCTTTCATTAATACTCAGAAACGTCAGGAAGGAGGAGCCCTGGCACTTACCTTTGCTTCATCATTAATGTCCCAAGTGAAGGAGATGGCATTATAGGCTATCTCTTCAATATTATTTATGGTGTTGAAGCTCTCCTTATAATCAGCTGTTGACAACATAAAGGAGGGGAAATGTATTAAAATAGCTTAGTAGTTGACTTACAAACACAGACCCAAATTAGGAGAACAGTCGTTTTTCTTCTGAATTGTCTTGGAGAAGACAAAAGAAATCTAAATGTTTCTCTGGGCGCCCCTTGAAGTTTTTATTTAAGTACAATGCAGGAAATGAAATTAAGAAATAGCCAAGGAGACAGGCAACACCTGCTACCTTTGTCATGCCTTCAATTCTCCTTTAAAAAATGTTAGACAGCACAACCAGGATATGTTGCTCTTCATAAAAACTCATAATAAAGGAAGATTTGCATGTGCGTCTGCCTTTAAGTGCTAAGCATTAATCCCCACTTCTTTTTACAAGAGAAAAGGAAAAAAAAAAAAGATTGACTGCAGCCCAGCCTCCAAACCAAAGGAGCTGGAAATGGGCCAATCACAGCTTGGCTGTAGGCAAATGGGTATCTGTAATGTCATCTTTCATCTCCTTGCCCAAACTGTACCCAAGGCTTGACTTCTGCCAGCGACTCAATCTTGGAACCTGTTTTGCAACCTCGAAGCGTCCTTTCAGATCTCTAACTAAGAAGCAATAGCAGCTTTGCTCATGTGAAGAGTGCCTTTCCCCTCTGCACTGAGTCACCACTTCGGATCCATACATTTACAGAGCCAAGAGGCTCCAGGATTGATGGCATAAACTACGAGCAACATTGAGGGGTTTGGGGGTTAAGAATGAAAAAAAAAAAGCTATTTGGGGAAAGAGGGATAGAAGGAAAAGGGGATCCTAAGTGGCGATGACTGAACACTTAATGAAGTTCAAAAAATAGGATTATTCAAATTTCTGTCGTGTTCAGATAAACTTGATATAGGCAGATACTGCAGCACAAAGCTGTGACGGCCACAGTCAGTTCCGCCTGAGCAACCTTGCAACCAGAAGTTTGAAACACAGTCCACCCAACGAACCATTCTCCAGCTTTCAGCGTTAGAGATTCCTTTTCACATTCATTGCAAGTTCAAACTTCCGTTACTCAACTGTGGACCCATTTGATCCATCGATCGGTCGGTCAACTGACCAAGTGACAGAGATTGGTATATTTCTTTAAGTCTGTAATTCCAACTGAGATATCCTGATGGGCAGTTGGATTTCCATCTAACCCCAAAAGAGGGGCAGGCAAGATGAGGAGCCATGGAAAGCGTTGACTGAAGATGATCCTGAGCTCACCAGCAAACACAAGACCTGAAACCTGCTAAGGTGAGTTTTGGCACCTGCTGCTTGAGAGCTTCTTACCTATGTCAATGCACCTTTGTTTAGCCGTGTGTTGCCTGGAGTGCCAGTACTTCCAGTGCCTGAGCTGATCCTCCCGGCTTTTGTCCTCAGCAAATACAACCATGATGACACTCTGCAAAGAGGAGGAAAGAGAAAGGCGGGGTGGAGGGAGTAGAAAAGCTTCATTAACAGAAAAGCCATATGGTGGGGTTGCAGAGGGGTGTGTGTGCCCATTTTTTGCTGAAGGGTGGTCAGCTACTACCTAGGTCCTAGGACTAGCAACTCTGGAAATTTATCTCTGCTCTCTATATCTTTGGGCTCCAAGGGGCAAGTGAAGTGAACTTTCCAAGTTTAGAAGAACAAACTTCTCAGATTTGAGAAGGACAATATGCAGCCACAAGGAATTAACCATAAAGGGTGCCTGAAAACCAGGGAAAAGGCTGAAGCCTTCCTCCATCTATAATCCAAAACAGCAACACCTGTCTTTCCAAAATCTCACAGGCTGAAAAATAAAGTTCTGGAGATAGACCTACAACAGCAGCAAAAGCAAAAATTCTCAGACAATAACATAATAACATTTCAAGAAATCGTAACTTGGGATAGTTTAGGAAGCAGCATAATAATAAAATAAAGGAATATTCTTTTTAAATAGGCTGATAACATTCTGCCTTTCGATGGTACTTTAAGATGTTCCCTATGTTCTTCCAAAAGAAAGGAACCTCTATTTATTTGGGAAAGTTAGAAATAAACACCTGCTCTTTGGAAAAAAGGATTACTAAGTATCACTGAGGAAGTCTGGTTCATTACAAAATCATAATCAATTGCATGTTTTTGCAAAATCAAACCAGCCCAGCCACAAAAATTTGTCATTGTTCATGATTTCATATTTTTTCATAGATAGGTGTTTTGATGTATGTGAATATTATGAATGAAGAAGGTAGTAATTATTTGTCAGCCTGATCTACCTAACAACCACTGTCAAGAGCATAAAGGAAGAACTGTACACATCTTGTCTAAAACAACTGGTTAATTTAGATTAACGCTACAGCTTCCCAGACTGTAAGCAAAAAAGATGCCTTTATATTCTGAGGAAAAACTTGCTCAAAAGGGGGGAAATAAGTTGATGGATCAGATCAAAGTCAATTGAGAACAATTATGGACTATTTATAGCCCTACAAATTATGGGTAACCCATAAGAAGTTTGGGACATCCACAAACAAATTATATCCCCTTTTGTACCCCAGAAATGCTATTACAAGCCTTTGCCATTAGTTTCTCTCCTATACGCTTTCTTTAATTGTAACTCACTCTAACTTTACTGATGGGTTGATGGATTCCTTCACCACCACTAATTTCCTTCAGTGTAATGGGGTAAAACTGGCCCTTGTTTAGATAAGTCATCGTATTATCTCCTGGTTTCTGCCGAAGTGATTTTGAAGCTTCCAACGTATATTCAAAGTTGTTCCTGGAAAAATTCAGAACAGGAAGTTTTAGAAACAACTCATTTCATGAAATCATCCAAACACAACAATCCCAATGTGCTAGATATTAGAGCTGAAGACTAAATGGTGGGAGTGACCATAAATGGCAGATGTGTGAGAAATACAGGAGGATTGGAAATTTAAGATGACATCACCTAGATGATCCACCCTCATAATTTTAGGAATGAGGCAGACGATTTGCAGACTTTAAAAATGCCACCAGAAGTATCTAGAATTTGGTACTCTGGTTTAAAAATCTGATGTATCTCGATTGCTCAACCGCTATGAAGATATTTCACTCGCTAATCTACACTTGGGTTACAGTATTTTATATTTGTGTAGCATGAGAAAAAAACCCGCTGCATTGAAAATAATAAGAGTAAAATAATAACATTTATATAATGCTTTCAAAGCACCTCGTTTTCATTGTCTGGTTAAATGAAACTCTTCACTCTCTCCCAACTTAGAGACACTGTGACTAAAGTGATGAAAAGACCGCTAAGACCACTAATGTGTTTGTGGTAGAAGCATTTTCTGATTCACAGCTCACTTTCTGTGGTACGCCAAAAGAGCAATGAAATACACTTCCACAGACTTAATACTAATCCACCTGCTTTTCTTTGCGAAGCCACACTACTTTACAATCTGCAACACCAAACTTTTGAGTTTCAAGCCAGGGGTGGAAAAGTGCCTCATTTTACCTAGGCACATTCTTGTGTACGTGTTTTGATTCACGTGATATTTCCAAAAGGATTAGGGGCGGAATGGCCAAATCTCACCACTCGGGACTTCGGTATTTCATTTCACAAAGCAGAGCATGAGCAAGAGGTCCGAGCAAATGAGAGGTGTGCCAAGACAAGCTTGCAAGAGCATCCGAACCCAGCAGTTGTGCAAGAGCTAGATTTGCAGGAAAATACACTTACCCAGTAATGCTTTCGAACACATAGTCTTCAGAATTCACGTTGGCCATCCGAAGATTCAGTTCAGAAGGGAAAAAAACCTGCAGGTATTCATTAAGATTTCAGACAAACAGCCATTTTAAAGTAGTACTTCAGCGCTAAATTTATCACCAATAGACTATTTGCTGACACCCATAATTCAGATACAAAACAAGCTTGGTCTAGAACCAAGGTAACGCATGCATCACACAAACATAATTTTGCTCACATTCAAGGTGAGTGAGCCACGTCCTGTAAGGTGAGCCATGTTCTCTTGCTAGCAATTTCACACCATACAGAAGTTGCTTTTGTTTTAAATTTAGAATTATATACCCATATCCAGCCTGGAAAAAAAAATCTTCTATTTCTAATCCACTGGACTAAAATTTCAGGTTTACATAAGAATTAAATAGGAACTTGATATCTATGTGCAGATTAGTGAATACACTCAAAATCAGAGGGGAAAGGAGAAGGAATGTCATTGTTATTTATTCTCAGAACTGGAGTTAGTCTCTGCTTTTAAGATGGTCCACATTCAAGTAGCCAAAATTCTAAGATCTGCATTTTTAATCTTTTTCCAACATAATCTCATTATGTTTAGTCAGAATCTATAGCGATTATCTTACACGAATGTCTATAGCAGAGTCTGGACAATGAGCAGGAACAAAGGATAACATCTGTTACATCAAACTTCTTGTAATTATTCCCATCTATTATTTTGTTAACAAAAATTCTGTCACTTTTACTGTTTTTATTACTTGTATAGCAGAGGTGGTGTTCAGCAGGTTCTGACCAGTTCTGGAGAACCGGTAGTAACTTTTCCCCAGGAGCGGGGAGGGAATGGAGATTTTGCAGTATCCTTCCCCTGCCACGCCCACCAAGCCACACCCACCAAGCCGTGCCACACCCACAGAACCGGCAGTAAAAAAAATTGAATCCCACCACTGTTGTATAGTTATAGTCTGCAACTGTAAGAACTCATGTCTCTGGAAGGCCAATTGTCTACCCAAGATCGCGTTCCAGCGTTATGCTATATGGCTTTTCTTCATCACTACAGAAGACCCATTTCTAGGCTAAAAACCCCATAAGCAAAAGATGCAGGTTACACTTCTGTACCTCTTGCACACCTTCTTTAAAAGACTCTGAGAAGGTGGAATCAGGAGTACGTCGCTGGGAATTTTGAGGCTGGTTGTTGGTGCTAAACTGGTCCGTGTTGAGGCTCCGATCTAAAGCCACCACCCTCTCCGGTGCTTCTGGGTGATAGACATTGGGAGGGATGCCCACAGTAAAACTGTGCGACTGCGTCTCTGTCTTGATTGAATGGGTGGGCATGGATGCAATGGAGACAGTGACTGTAGTATCTGGGGTTGTCAGGTGGCCCCTCTTGTCCATGCCCATTTGGGAACTGTGTGGAAGGACAATATTTAAAGGCATGTTTTTCAAGACTTGCACTCTGTTCTCCCCAGCAGAAATAAGTGACTGATCCATCAGGTTTGGCATACTGTTCCTAAACAAACAAAGAGAACTGATTGAGTGGTAGATTAAGCGCATGGCAGAAAGAATCAATTTCAAGAAGAGAAACGCTAATGCCGAAGCCTGTTTGATGTTACCTTTCCTCCGTGAATTATTCTCTACTGCTGCCAGTGAGCAAAAAAAAAGTAATCCAGACAACACATTGTTGGAAGGAAGATGACAGAAATACTAAGCATTGAAGGAAGATTTCTAACCCTTCCACTATTTGCCCCACCCCCCTTTTTTATTATTTTCTTCAGACTAGAGATAAGGGGGCAAAACAGATGCATACAATCTTTCTCTCAAACTTAGCATTTTTGAATATTTGGGATAAGTCCTTTGCCCTCTTTAACCGATGACTATCTTTCAGTTCCTGAAATCTCTCAGAAATTCCTTAGCACCATCCTACAGTTGGTATGTCTGGCTTGAGGCTTTACACTAGCAGTTGCATTCACAAAATACACATTTTCATCAGAGAGCCAGTATCTCAAATAAATGTCAGTGCAATTATAAATTAAAGGCCAAACAGGCAAATCTTGTAGTGCTCGTATAGTCAAAGGTAGCAAGATCACATTGCATAATTAGTTACAAAAGCTCCATCAGAAACTCCTAACAA
>JAOYMU010000192.1:4463597-4474284 GCA_025802295.1 Psammodynastes pulverulentus | reverse complement strand
AATCATTCCTCTGCGCCACCAAGGCTCTATAACTAGATTATATATGGAGCGGCCACCATATCACACCCTCCAGATCTTCACGTTAATAATTATAGATTGTGCGAACGGAACCACTGAGAAAGGAACCACAAGCTTGATTCCCGGTGACCCGATTAGAGACGGTCTCATCTACAGTCCTGGAATGTCTGGGTGGTTCTCCCCAGGTCCCACCACTCACGATGTCTATGGAGGTGCAATGGCCTAGAGGTGGAGGCTCTCAAGTTCTATCCTAGGTAGAGACAGACATTGGAATAGGCCAAGAGTCAGCAACCCGTGGCTCTGGAGCCGCATGTGGCTCTTTCATCCCTTTGCTGTGGCTCCCTGTCGCCGGTCAGCTCCTCAATGGATAGGGCTTTCGGTTAGGACAGAGAGAGGAAAAAGGATGCCGTGCTAGGAGGAGACTCTATGGTGGGGGAACCGGACTTCCGGTCGGCTCCAGAGGGGGGGTTCTGGTTAGGACCTTTGTGGCTCTTTGAGTGCTTAAAGTTGCTGACCCCTGGAATAGGTTCTCCTTGCTGGAGCAGGGGGTTGGACTAGATGACCTCCAAGGTCCCTTCCAACTTTTCTATTCTATGTAAACTATTCCCAATCATCCAGTGTGTTTTTCAAAAGGCAACTGGACTTTCTTGGCGGTTCCCCCCCCCCTCTTGAAAACGCCGCTTCTCTTCCAATCCAAGACTCAGTCAAATATGGGTAATTGCTGCCCCCTGCTGGGACAGAGTTTAAATTGCACTTTGAGAAAACAAGAGGGGGGAGAACCAGGGAGGGAGGGAGGTGAGGACTCGGTGTTAAATGTGGTGCTGCTGTCTTGTGATTCAGGAGCTTTGTTGATTAGATTAAATTAAATTAAATTAAAAAAGGGGACGAGTTAACTTAAAAGGCAGCAGGGAGAGATCATGGATGCATCTCCGGAAGAGAACAAGCAGGATTTTCTCTTGCTCTTCCTTCAAAGTCTTTCAAGCAGAAACCGGAAAGCCACTGTGGATACTCTTGACTTTGAATTTCTGGAGTTGGACTAGATAGCCTGCAACCCCTTCCACCTTTGTATTATGCAGTTGATGCCTAAATAGAATGGGAAACGGAGGAGGACGAGCAGAATCGTGATAATGTGTCCAGAATAACATCCGCCTGGACGTTTGGATCTCACCGGTCCTGCAGAACATTAGATGATTTTTTAAAATGTAAGAATCCCATCTCCCCCTGCCAACCCCGGTTCTGGAAATAGACCCATGTTCTGTCCAATTAGAAAGCCTCCCTTGGTTCTGTTCCCTCAGTTTCATTTAGCTCCTAGGTGATGTTCTTTTATATTTTTATTTTTAGCCATTGTATCGATTTTAATGGTGTGTCACCCAACAACATCGGACCTTTACAAATCCGAAATTACAACTGAATCTATGATACACAGCAGGCAGACCTAGATTTAGCCAAGATGGTTGCAGTGGAGCAGTGAAAGATCCACACGACAGTATAACAGAGGCAGTATGGTTGAAAGTCGGAGCAGAGCAAGTCTGTAAATATTGCATTAAAAAAAGAACTTTTAATTAATTTATTTTTTACGTCAGAATCTCTTTCTGCTTTTCTGTCAGCAATTTCCTTCTGAGTCTAGCTCAGATGCAAGATCAGGAAGGAAGAAACTATCTTTGAATTTGCATGAATTTTAATTTTAATTTTTCATTTAAAAGCCACATTTTTCTATGTGTCAACCAGGGAAAAGAACAGGGGAAAGAAAAGAGCAATCTTGGTATGGTTTGAAACATTTCATAAAGAAAAACTTTCTCTCCTGTAAGAAACTTCTTGAAGAATTTGCCAATTGTTGGTCTTTTGTGAACAATCTCACGAGTCCCATTTTCAGGTTGCACGCTTTGCCATGGGTGTCCATTAGCTGCTGTTAGGGATGGTTTCTAATTTAGAATTTTTAACCCAGGAAATATCCTTCCCCAGGGAAGAGAGAAGAAAGAAGTTTTTCAGCAGCGAAATTAAATCTGAATGTTTTTGTTTTTTAAATTCTTTACAGGTGGCGAGAAAGGAAATGAAAAAAAAAGAATATTTCAAGATGAGAGATGGAGGGAAAGGTAGCACCTAAAGGATTAATCCACACACACACCCAAAAAATCAGTGCCGTATCTTGCACTATTATTAGATGTCAGATTTAGATCCTTCAAAGCTTAAAGCTTTGGTCAAGAACAAACTTTTTGATTACCAAATGCAGAGCAGAAAATCTTCCGTGTTGCTATTGAAGTAGCCAGTGCCAATTCTGTGCTGTTGCAAAGGGAGCCACGTGGAGAAGTCACCAGGAGTTGAGCCACACCAAAAAGAGCTTTTTTTATACTATAGTGGCTCGTGTGGGGGCTTGCTCATTTCATACATGCTCCGGTTTCAAGACGGAAACGGTCAGTTTATCCATTCGCTGAGGAAATACCTTCAGGATGGTCTCCATCTCTGAACCACTTGGTGACTACAACAAGAAGATCCAACAGGAAACGTGTGTTTTCTATTTACAAATGGAAAGAAGACTTCATTTGCATTTTTTGGGGGGGGTCATCTGGAGGAGGGAAACCAGCAGCAGCAAACCCCATGGTGCCTCCTGGCCTGGGGCAGCCCCTCTCCTTTTCATCTGACCTTGGCCCCCTCACTTGACCTGATTGGGGTGAGCTCCCGTTCCTTGCTCCAGCTGCTGCCCACCAAGCAGTTTGAAAGCATGCAAATGCGAGTAGATAAATAGGTACCACTTTGGTGGAAGATAACAGCATTCTGTGCTGTTAGTGTATAGCCATGCTGGCTACATGACCACGGAAATTATCTTCAAACAATGTTGGCTCATTGGCCCTTGAAACAGAGGTGAGCATCGCCCCTATGCAGGTAGTCCTCGAATTACAACCACAATTCAGCCCAAAATTTCTGTTGCTAAATGAGACAGTGGTTAAGTGAGTTTGTCCCCATTTTACATCCTTTCATGCCACAGTTGTTATGTGAATCACTGCAGTTGTTAAGTTTAATATCACGGTTAAGTGAATCTGGCTTCCCCCTTGACTTTGCTTGTCAAACGGTCGCAAAACGGGATCACATGACCCCGGGATACTTCCACTGTCATAAGTAGGAGTCAGCAATGTCTGAATTTCGACCACGTGGCCATGGGGATACTGCAATAGTCATAAGTAGGAAAAACGCCTTTTTTCAGTGGCCGTTGCAACTTGGAACGGTCATTAAATGAACTGTTGTAAGTCGAGGACTATTTGTAGTCAGCAACGACTGGCGGAGTAAGATCCCTGGGGACTCCTTTACTTTGATCCTTGTGGCACATTTATGAATGTACGTAGACTTAATATAACCTTGTTGAGAATGGGAAAAAAGGCATTCGACCGCTTTTTCTTCCACGTGGGTTCAGCTGTGCTTTTATTCTTGCAGCTTCCTTCACCCTGAGAACCGTTAAATGTTTCCCACCGCGAGCTCAGGACTATATTTTGGCTTTTTCAAGAGGATGGCGCCGGAGGGGGAAAGGATATGGGTTTCTCTGGAGGAGCTTCGTTGCAACGAAAAGGACATGGCCACCATGCCTGAATATCGGTCTTCAACACGTCCATTCACAAGGAAGCCTTGCCTGGAGCTCCTTCAGGAATCTGGTTTCATATGGTGGTTTAGATTTAAGTACACAATGTCTAGCACCATTTGAAATCAGTGTTTTTGGGGGAAGAATGGCTGCTCATTGACCGGCCTCGGAGTTCCACCTTGCTTCCCATAAGCTTCCCATAAAACCTTCCACGTCCAGCTTGTTTACATTGGATTTATTGCCTCTTTTCACGTACAGCCTCGGCAGCAAATCTGAGTTAATTATCAAGCCAGGTTAGACGATCGAAATGAATCTCTCCCTTAGAGAAATATCCCTGCCTTCTTAGGCGAGTCAGTAAAAATACTAGGCCTTGGAAGTGTGCGGGTTTATGCATACTGTGAGAATGTCATTTGACCAGAAGATTGTAAATAGGAGAGATTCCGAGCTGATTGTAGGAAAGTTTTAATAAGCTGACTTTTTCCAGAACGGTTTCTGTGCCATTGAAAATAAATTCAAGTGAGCAAATATTTAGGGCTTGATGTTCCAGAGGATTCCTCCCCTCCCTCCCCCAGCTGGCTGGAAATTTGTCGGATTTGTATTTCCATCTTTTAGGATCTTTCCCCAAATTGGAGAAAGATGGCAACGGTATATAATGCCAACATCTGGAATCCCGAACAAGATCAGGGTTTCTTCTGTTGTTATAATTAATATCCCGTTTCTTAGTTGGAGTTTATAAATAAGGAAGCGAGGGGGTGGGTGGCTCTACCAAAAATACTTCCGAGATTTTCAGTAGCCACGCGTGCAAATTCCATGGATTCCCAGATTTCCAGTTGACCCCTTTAAAGGATAACTGATTTCTTCTGGTGTTCGGAGTCTATTCTTCTTTCTAGCACCATTTGAAATCGGTTATAGTGATTGGGGAATGTCGCCCTGTTTGAACGTCGCCCGGTGGAGAACTGGTGTCGGCAAGATCTCGCCGGGAAAGCTTAGGCCGAAAGGCCTCCCATCAGCCGACCTTCGGGATTACAGGAAGAAAAAGTCACAACTGGGACACGTTGTGGTTCTCCCATTTGAAAGGACACAAGTCACAGCCTACGCGGCGTCAGATGGTTGTGAAACCAAATACGACGAAGACTGCACTTCGCAGCAGTACAACCGTAAGCGGAAGATTGTCTCTCTTTGAGTGTGCGCCCGCAGGGAGAAAACAAGCCGTGTCTCATTCCAGGAACCCGTCCATCGCCAAGAGACTTTAACAGAACAACAGAACTGTGAGGGACCTTGGAGGTCTTCTAGTCCAACCCCCCGGCCAGGCACGAGAGCCTATCCTGTTCCAGGGATTTCTTGGATGCTGCCCAGGAGGGAAGCAAAAGACACATTGGAATATCTCCAGCTAAATTCCTCTGCTTTCAAACGGTCTCCATTCAGCAAAACAGGAACCACGCTCCACAACATGTGTGTGTGACTGGCCCCGGGTACAGCAGGGGCCAGTCGACGTTACTCACTTCACGGAGGCATCCCTTAACCGAAGCCATGGAGTAGGAAAGGTTCCGTTGTGCACTATTACGTGTCATTACTTTATGGACATTGGTGAGGGCATTGACGGAAGACAGAGCAGTGTGTGGCAGAATGAGGCAACCCAGTCTTTTCTAATTGGTTGCTTTTCAGATATGTAAATGAAGACTCAACCATCCGGGCCCAAAAGGGAGGGGGTGAAAAAGACAGAGAGGGAGGGAGAGAGAGAGAGAGAGAGAAGGTAGCATGATGCCCACCCTAAATCACATGACATGGTTCTGCAGCCCCCTTGTGAAAAAGCAGCTGCAAATCCTGGCTTGGTCCAGTTACACTGCGGAGTAGCCAGGGAACAAGGCTCCCACAGGCCCTCGGCAGGAAGCGCTGCATGGACAGAAGCAGCAGGAAAGTGGGGTGCTTTTTTCCTTGGGTGCAAAAAAGGCCTGATTCCCTTCCAGCCTCTCCAACCAGAACGGGATTGGAAGGTGGCTCTTGATTCCATCCACTTGACCCTTTCAGATGCATTCAGGATTCAGAGTTTTTCTCTCCGAAGATATGACGCGACGTTCAAGGCTTATTTCCTGCCTGCAAATCACAATCCTCCTGCTCCTGTTTATATATGCAAGTCATGGTGTATCCGGGTCTTTTTCCGTGTAGGATTGAAAGTATCTTGGTGACGTTTCGACGAGGTCCTCACAGCCCATTACCCAGGTCATTACAGCACAAAAGACTAACGAGCACTCAGGATGCCACAATACCAGAGCTCAGGATGTTACCACACAGCCCATTACCCAGGTCATCACAACACAAAAGACTAACGAGCACTCAGGATACCACAATATTAGACCTCGGGATGTTACCACACAGCCCATTACCCAGGTCATCACAACACAAAAGACTAACAAGCACTCAGGATACCACAATACTAGATCTCAGGATGTTACCACCCAGCCCATTACCTCCCCACCAGTATTTATATTGAGACGGCAGCTCCGTTTCTGCTTTGCTCGCACAGGCACGAAGCCGAAAGCACCAGCCTGAAGATGATGAGTGGGACCTCATTGAAAGGTCACTAAGATACTTTCAATCCTACACGGGAAAAGGGTTACAGTATTTTACAGTATCCTTCCCTCAGGAGTGGGGAGGGAATGGAGATTTTACAGTATCCTTCCCCTGCCACGCCCACCAAGCCACACCACGCCCAAGCCACGCCCACAGAACCGGTAGTAAAAAAAAATTGAATCCCACCACTGGGCCGTTACCTTGACAATAGAGTACTTAGCATGGGTTAGTATGGGTTGTTTTTCAATTGGCTTGTTTTTCTAATTTGCTGTCATTTCTTCTGGTGAGGATATGTAGGGAAGGTAGTGAATTGTTGCTTTTATTCATTTTAAAATGCTGTTGATTGCTTCGTCTTTTCCAGTTGTTCCTTTTTTTTATTATGACGGAGATGTCATCTACATATAGTTGCACATGTTGGAGTTCTGTAGTTTCTAGACGTTGGATTGTGGCCTCTGCTGAGCCCTAAATGTGGTGATCCCATGGGTATTCCTCTGATTTGTTGGTCTATTTGTCTATCAAACTGAAAGTTGGTACTGAGTCAGATTGATGAGGCTTATGATTCTGGTTATTTCAATCTTAGTGTATTGGACTAGGTTGGTGTTGTATAGTTGTACTGCTGTGGATCTTTCACTCCTTCTAGATCTATGGGTGTAAAGAAGGTTATGATATTTTACATCTTTGATTTTTCTGAAGCTACTATAGTGGGGAGTCGATAGAATATTTGAGATGTCCAAACTTTGGACATGTCCAAACTGCTGATTTTGCATTTGGGAAGAGAATCAAGAATGCTAATCTGAATACAAACAGAAATTATTTTTTTTAGTTATTACTTAAGAGCCTCACACCTTACCCCCAGGTGATTCCACTTTTAGCTGCTTGAGAAATACAACTCCACCTCACCATAATGTGAAGTGGACTTAAAACATTTGGTGTTCTAGGCTCATATAAATAAAATCAGTCTCCTTAACTTCTGGGCCTTCCACGGGTACATGGAATATATGCAGTTTTCTTGGCCTCATATAGAAGTGGTTTGCTTCTGTATATTTTTTCCACTTTCTGTTTTCCCTTAAAACCTGATCCCCAGAAAGGTTATGCATTACTACGTACTATTACTCTGCCTTTTATTTGTGATTTAATTCATAAAATGCTGAATGCTCAAACTGAGATAAACTGCTTAAGAAGTGTTTATTTGTAAATCCTGGATTGTTTACACCAGGGGTGTCAAACTCAAGACCCGGAGGCTGATTCTGGCCTGTTGGGCCCTGGAAACAGCAAAGGACCAGCCCGTGGTGTCTCTACCAATAAAAACGGAGCTCGGGAGGGCCGTGCGTGGCCATCCTGAGCTCAATTTTTGCTGGCAGAGGGTTGCAGGGTTGTCGCAACTGAAAACGGAGCTCGGGAGCCCATTTTCACTGGCAGAGCGCTCAGACCACCACAGGTGCCACCCTGACCCGAGTGATGACATGCTGGCCACACCCACCCTGGCCATGCCCACTAGGTCAAATACAATCCTGATGCGGCCCTCAATAAAATTGAGTTTGACACCCCTGGTTTACCCCAAAATATAAGGACTAAAAAAAGTTTTAGTTTTATATACTGGATATTAAACTGCTCCAGCATCCCAAAAAGAATACAACAACTTGCTTGGCCCATGACTGTTTCAAGATAATAGGAAAAACAGAATTGGCTCCCTGTAGTTCCCAAATAAAGTTGTATATGTCATTAAATACACCCCATTTTTTAAAAGGAGGTAAGCAATTAAACACCTCTGTACAATTAGCTAAAAGTTAATATTGTACTGTATCTCAGCAGGGTGGAGTTTAACTTAAAATGGTAAGGTTCAGGGAAACTAAATTTGAACCTGTAGTAGTCCAGTATTACAAGTTTAACTTGAATAGTGTAGTAAAATTAAAATCTGGCTAGGCATGACCACTGTTTCACACATCTTTTAGAACCTTAAAATACTACAGCAAGGAGCCACTTAGGCCATGGAACCCAACCCTTCTTCAATTTAGGAAACCAAGATTCTAACAGAAACTACTACAGAACAAAGAGAACAAAAAAAAAAAAAGGGGGGGGAGAGAAAACCCAATATATAAATAGAAAGAAGCCTCCAATTTCCTTTTTAGAAAATGAATACAAAGCTCTCTCTTACTTTATGTTTACAAAAAAGCTACTTTTTTCTATTATCCACTTTTGTCTAATCATCAAAACCCCAAATCAAAAGTGCATTTTTTGTTTTATGCAAAAAAATTGTTCTTCAAAAGTATTATTAGGAAGTGAGATATCCCTGACCCTCTCTCAAGTACATTTGATTCTCCTCGCCAAGACAAACAAAACAAAAAACGGGAGGGAAAAAATCCTTTACCTTTCAATAGGTATGGCCATGTTTAACTACTCTTATGAATAGCCTACTTTCTAAAATATGAAAGAATCAAAGGGAGAACTACGAAGGGAATGAGACTGAAATTGTTCGGAGATTCAGACTGAAAAGTCGGAACGTGCCTCTGCACTTTGAGACAAGGCATTGTAACAGGTGGCCTTCTGTTTCACTAGATTCAGAATTATTTTTCATTTCCCAAAGGGTAACATTTCAATATATCAAGTTTTATTTTTTGCAGTAATAAATAGACTTTAATGAGAAAAATATTATAGGAGTACATAAAGAAAATATTATCTATATTGTTTATATTATACAATATAAATAAATATATGAACATTTTATAACATCCTTGGTATTGCACGGAAAAAAAGCAAACCTTGGTAGTCCGATCTCATATTTTTCTACAATTTACCTGATGAATGGATGTGCAAGACTCAGTTCTAACGTATTACTCATCCAACAAATTCAGCTTGTAAACTCAGTTTGTATGAATCACAAATTCAAAAGTTTCCCAAACTGGATGTTTAGGAAATGGGGTCTTCCCAGTATTATAGGCATTTTGCAGAAAACTGTTGTTTAACAAACTGGTTCATCTTTTTACAAAGAAAGAATCTAGGCAAGAGAGACCTGAGAAAACAGAGGTAATGTTCAAACTCATCGTTGATTTTTTTTTTTCTTCACGAAGCTTGGTTGTTAGATTGGGCATTTGATTTCTGAAGCTGACCTAAATAGAAACGAATTGCAGACAGGATGCATCTATCTTGACCTGATGATTTCCATGGAATTAATGAGATGGAGCACGAAACTTGCATGGATTATTTTTGGTTACTGTAGGTCTTCATTACAATAGTCACTGGGTCTTACAACTTTTCACTTTTTTTGAACTTTGAATATTCTGGACTTCATATGCAATTTGGAACGAAACAGTTTATGTTCTATTGTAGATACTTCTTCATGGATGAGATAGGGCTGCACTCTCAGGAGGAAGGAAAACAGATCTAGCAGAAACCGATAGGTATGGGGGAAATCTGATTCATTGTACCGTTCACGAGAACTGCGCGCCCTAACAAAGAAAGAAATAATGTTGTAAGAAAAGTAGCACAAATGTATTCTAAAACTGAAATGTTCAGAAAAAAGGGACCAAATAATAAATACTAATCATCTTGTGGGTTTAAAATAAAGAAAGATTCCAGGTCAATTTCCTTGGAGGAAAAGCAAGATATAAATACAAATAAATAACATACAAGATAAATTCATTAAGTTTGAGTTATCTATTTGGTTCTTGGTTTTAATGTCTACATACTACTTCTGGAATCACAGGAATTATGTCCAAAATACCTGCAGATAAAAGACAACAGGGAAGAGGGCTAGTGTCTCCTGTCCATGCTTATTAGCTTTCTGAATGCATCTGGTTAGACATAATGCTAGACCAGGTGGCCCTCAATGCAACCATTACAATCACCTGATGTTCTTTACTGCAAAGCACTGAAATAGTACAACAAAGAGTAGCGGTGTTGGATAGAGGTCATTCCACCAGTAGAACAAATCATAATTTCAGATTCATGTTCCTTTCCCTAAAATATATATTTTCCAAAGCGGGAAATGAGGTAAAGTGAGTAATTATATTGGATGTAGTCTACTTCCAAATTTATATTGATAGACAAGGTTTACAAGACAGTTCAAAGTCATCTAGCCATTATTAAGTTCATAATATAATTGGTCTGATGCTTGAGGAAAATGTCTTGAGTTTCTATAGCCTTACTGGAGCTTAGCTTTTTTTAAAAAAATCAATTAAATATAAGTTTATATAACAAGATTATATACATAAATAACTAATAAAAATATAAAATGCAAAATAAAAACAAAAGCAATGTAAAATAAAACCCAACATACATCATTTACATCTAAAATGAATTAAAATGCTCATAATTAATAGGATTTCTCTCAGATCATGTGATTAATAATGTGCTCCATTGGTCATTTTATAAATTATTTTTATTTGGTTAACAACTTGTAGGAGAAGAAGTGCCAGAACCTGAGGGCCGAGTCAAAAGAGGAATCAGCCTAGAGCAGGGGTGGGCAAACTTGTCAGTTTTAAGACTTGTGGACTTCAACTCCTAGAGTTCCCCAGCCAGCCCTTTATCTTA
>JAOYMU010000192.1:4406323-4428213 GCA_025802295.1 Psammodynastes pulverulentus | reverse complement strand
CAGCTGGCTGTTAGCAGAAGTCTTGCAATTACTACAATTACGTGCAATCATCCCTCTGCGCCACCAAGGCTCTTTAGCACTAGATGAGCGACAAAACTGACTTGTTCAAGCAATACTCATGTGCCTTCCAAATGGGTTGGAATACATCGTCCTTCATCTCTGAATTGTGTACCTAAATCTACTGAGAGAGATCTAAATGGGAAATACTGCTCAAGACGACTTCTGCAATGTAAAGGAATTCCCAGTCTGGCAATCAAAAAATTGTTTCTGTATAATTGTTTATTCCCCCATTATTCTTGGGGTTAATTCTTAGACCATGTTTTCTATAATTTTTCTATGTAGACACGAAGATTGTCTGCTTAAATCTCTCTAGTAATCAAATAGAAATATATTTTCATATCTGAAGTAACTACACAAAGAACTAAACAAAGTACATTTGCTCTTACCTGATGCTTTACTAACAGAAGAAGCAGCGCCAGTGCTAAATTCTGATATCACATCTATATCACTTGTTGAACAAGTCAAGTTAATCGGGCTAGTGCTTTCAATTTCTGTTTCGGTGTCTGTGTGCTGTTTAAAAAAATAGTTGAGTAAGAATAATAATGATAATCCAGAATTCAAGGGGATTCTTTCTTCTTTATTAAATCAAGCCTTATTATTCAAAAACTTTAATTTGCTAAGCAAGATATCAAACAGAACACATTTTTAGAAAGGGAGCATTTTGCCCAGTTAATGCAAAACGATTTCCATAAAAACTAAAGCTGTCAATGAGTTGCTTGCTTTTTACTGATTTTCTTACAAGATGCAAGTAGAAATAAAACAAAACAACAAAAGTATACTATCAACAATTCAACCAAAGCTATGTTTTTAGGAAAACTAAAGACATAAAAATAATAAGATACCCAAAAAATGGAATAAACATTTTATACATAGAAAGTGTAAATTAGTTGTAGATAATTCAAGACACCCTTACATTTATACCAACTGATTCATAGTAGATGTAAGAGTAAAAAAAGACATTGTTTTCTTTGAGTTATTAAGCTCATGTCAATACAGGTAGTCCTTGCTTAATGACCCTAATTGGGACCAGCAACTCTGTCACTAAGCAAAGTGGTCACTAAGTAGGAAACCATTGACTTGCTATTGTGCTTTTGGATGGATGGAGACAAGACTAGTCGGTTTCACATCTTCTGCTTTTGTTTGCCTCCTAACTCCTCCCCACCTTTTGGAATGCTCTAGTGCCTGTTTATTGTCTTGTACATCAAAAAACAACGCAATCACGCCACAGCCCGGGGTCGGAAGCCATTGCCATGCTACACAAATAGCCACTTATTCTCTTGAAATAACTTGGTTTCCAATCTTGCCGCTCTGGATGGCAGTGAGAGGAAAAAAAGCAAGTGATTTCTCTCCTTTGCTTGATTTTCCCACTGCCAGCACAATTTTCATGTGTAGAAGAAATATCTTACTCTTGAAATTTCTTCCTTTTCTCTCCAATTTCTCTACTGTGTGTGTGTGTGTGTGTGTGTGTGTGTGAGAGAGAGAGAGAGAGAGAGAGAGAGAGAGAGAGGCAAAACAGATTGTCTAGAGAAATGGCTCTACCTCCCCCCCTCCCCCCCAGAGCAGAGAGATTGAAGACAAATGGATTTCAAGAGAGTACTGTAAGCTGTTTGCATAGCCTGCCTATGGCTCCCAGTCCCAGGCTGCTGGCTGAATTGCACTGCTTTTGAGAAGAACAAACAGCTTACTTTTCTGCAATCCTTTTCTCCAAGTTTGCTGCTTTGAAAGGAAGAAAAGGAAGAAAAAAAAATCAAGAATCAGGCACAGGACATTATATATTGATTCTAATGGTTATCATGTGATTTTGAAGGTCGTAAATTTAAACAATCTTGTAACTTCCAAGAGTGCCTAAATGAATCGTCAGAAAGCAAGGACTACTTGCACTCTCACACAGTCGTAATTATACGGATTTAAATATAATCTATGCTTAAATTACTGAATTACAGTAAGAGCACGTTCTACGGTGCTACTCTTCCCATCTACAGGTAGTCATTGACTTATAACCAGTCAAGATAATACCCAGTTGTAATAGCCATGGAACGGCTGTTTTATGATCATAAAGCACTCCCAGATATCGTAAAACATTATATTGCCCACCCCCAATAATGTGATTCCATTTCAGGCGCTTGGCAACTTCTCTGCATTTACAACTGGTTGCCAAGTGCCCTGCAATCACATGATCGCCATTTGAAAAATTCTCTGTCAACCTCCCCAGAAGGGTTGCTGTACAACTGCATGAATAAGCATGGGAGGGGGGGGCTGCATCACACAAGTGTGGGAGTGTGTATATTACAGAGTGTAGGTAGGTGGGCGCATGCTATGGAGGGCAGCGATTTACCGGCGTGACCTGTGACTTTCCCTGCCAGCTTCCGTATTAGCTTTGTTCATGAGAAGCTGGCAAAGGTCACAAATGCAAATCATGTAACTGCAGGACACTGCAATCATCGTTTAAGTGTGAGTTGATTCCAAGCACCTGGATCACGATCACATGGACACAAGGGTGCTGGAACAGCCAGAACTGGTTATAAGTCTCCACACACTCCGTAACGTCACAATTTCAGTTGCTGAACAAGTGGTAACAATTGAGGACTACCTCATCATTGTACCTTTCATCACTGAAGTACCAATATATTTAAAAAGCAACATCAAGCACTGTGGAATCTTAAAGGATGATAAACTATGTGACAATGTAAGTTTTCATGGACTTCAACCCATCCATGAATTACGTCGGATGATGTACACGAAAGGTTGTGCTTTAATACCTGTCAATACTTGATAAATCATAAGCATTGCTACATTGAACTAATAGCTACCTGGGAACACATATTTTAACTAAGACTTAGGAAAATGTTCTGAAAACCAGAATATTTAAGAATTGTTAAAAAATTACTATAAAATTAGGTTATTTTGTCAAAGATAATAGCAAATATACGTTTTCAAGGAACTGCAAGGAAAGTGTGATTTGTAATTTAAACTTTGGGTGTGATGTGTTTATATAGCAATAGCACATATGCTTCACAATGCTTTATAGCCCTCTCTAAGCAGTTTACAGAGTCAGCATATTGCCCCCAACAGTCTGGGTCCTCATTTTACTGACCTCAGAAGGATGGAAGGCTGAATCAACCTTGAGCCGGTGAGATTCAAACTGCCAAACTGCTGGCCTTCTTAGCCTGCAATACTGCATTTTAACCACTGCTCCACCACAGCTCATATATAAGCGCCATATAAAGTGTAAAGAAGGTAGTTATTATTTCTCTTGAATGCTATACTTACAGATGAAATATCTTGAGTAACATCACCAACAGGCTTGTCACTATAAGCCTCTTTGCTCTTGTGAAGATATCGTCTCCAAAAATTATACAGAACTTCATCCTAATAAGAACCAGCATATTATTAATTAATATTAGCATACAGGAGGCTTTTTCATTCATCCATTTTGACAAGGTTATCTATATAGTGGAACTGAAATTAAACTGTGGATTTTAATGTTAATACAGAAAGGGAAAAAAGAAAAATATAAAAAAGAAAAAAGTGCATATACAGTATTGCTAGTTTGCAATATTCCTCATTCAATAATTCAAATTGGTTAAAAATATCGATGGATAATAAGCTCACCTAAAGCATTAGTATCTCTGGTTTTATTTTTATTGCCTAGAGTCGCTCTGTAAATGAGATAGGTCACCTCCAAGTTTGGTAAATAAATATTAGCCCATGTATTTAAAAAGGTTTACATGCTTCTTGAGTGGGAGGTCCTTAGTTACTCATGTCCCAACCATCTCTCAACAACTCCATCACTAATGAATTGTTAGGGGATATATGCTTTTTATGTTATTAACCTTTTAGATGTGTATCATAGGTAATAAATGCATTGATATAGTAAGAGGAATGAACGTTACATTATGTGATTTTTTTTAACCAGTTATTAGCATATCATTGTATCTTCTTGCTTCACTCTGTTTTCATTATTTTATATTTTGCTTGCCGTTACTGACCAAATAAATATTATTGTATTGTATTGTCTATTTGGTGTATGCCTGGTTTTTTATTTTTTCAGGCATGGATGCTTTTTTATTGACTGATCTTTCTGTTTTTATTGTAAGCCACCCACAGTTTTCTGTGAGTTGGACAGTCTCCAAATCTAATAATGCTATTACCCGCTCCAAAAATCAAATAATAATTATAATACAAAGAACTTTTAGGAAAACTTTATCCTACACATAAAGCATTTCTACAAGTTATCAATTACTTAAAATGTGGATAATATTTCTTATTTTAAATCAAGGTTCTATGTTATACCATATATATATATAAACCCAAAACCATGTGGGCTTTTTATGTTTTGGTTTGCTTAGTGCGTGTTGCAGGAACCTAGCCATAGTCTAGCAGACTATGTAAATCCAGAAAAGTGCTTTATTTTTCAAATAGTTAAGCAAACAGTGATTAACCTCAGTACTGAAAAGAACAAAATACCTTCATCTGAGAAGAAACTCCTAGAGATTGCAGAGCTTCAGCTTGTTTTCTAAGAATATATTGAAAGCCTTCACATATGAACCATTCCCAGCCTTTATCTGAAAATTAAGAGAAAGTAAAATCTTATGAGTAGCTTATCTTTGTCAGCGATCAAATTATATCAGTTAGAAACTTTAAGAATAGGTTCTTAAGCATGCTTATTAGGGAGCAAATAGTGAAAACAGACAAAAATAAATTGCACAATCAACATCTTCCCTACCAAGTAGACCTAAAAGATGACAAATGACAAACCACCTTTGCATCATACCAAAAATCCTATATGATGTATATTATCAGCATACTGATTATACCCAATCTCAAGTGACATCAACAACATCTGAAAGCAACTATGAAGGAGAACCCATGTACCAGTGTCCCCTACACCTCATTCCTGCAGGTGGTCCAGAAGGGATATTTGATCAATAGCGTTAAAGGCCTTGAAGAGTCTTCAGCAATCAAGAACTAAGGCCCTTGCACCAGGTATCCATGTGTCTACAAGATTAGATTTTTTTTATATTGAACCCTTAAATTTTAACACTATGAAAATTAATGTAAATATTGCTGTGTTTTTAATTGTTGCAAGTGAATAGTAAAATACTTTATGCCCTAGAAAATGTTAAATTGAAAAAAATGGCAAAAGTTGCAGTATTGTTCTTTTTTAAAAGATATAAGGGGTAGAGAAAAATATTTAGATCCAAAAGCTAGATCAGCATTCTCTCATATAATCTCGAGTAGCCATAATCAATTTATATGTTTTGTTTGAATACATTTGGTATGTCTGAATCTATTATTATTCTGTATACTCTTCCTATATACAGTTGCTTTTAATGAACACCAGTCCTAATGCACTTTTAACAGTATTGATTCTGAAACGCATATCCTTGAGAATTAAAAAAGAATTCTGAAAGATAGTCTTGCAAAACCTAAAACACCGTAAAGTTGTCTCCATATAAGTTATCGATTTCAGATTCTTACCACTGTGTAACCATGTGCCTAGAGCAGAAGTCCTTAACATTTTCTGGCTCTGCAGAATGGCAGCGGGTATGGGGGGAGAGGGGATGGTTTTACACATGCACCTGCCACTTGCAAAATTGGGGCACACATGCTCACCCACTGCTTGCACAGCCCAGTTTTCTCAATGGACCACAGCCCAGTACCAAGCTGCAGACCAGGGGTTTGGAGATCCCGGTCTAGAGGATTAGAGTTTCTTAAACTGATGCTAAAACTCCAGCTGTGAATAAACCTATAACCAACAGATTGTATTTATTACCCCCACTGAAGAACTGATATAAACAAGCACACCTTATTGGATGAGAAGGCTGTAAACTTGTTCAGCATTAGCTGTATATGATGGGAAAAATCAATATTTTATACTTTTATAACAAACTGATAAAAAACAAATCTTACCAAATGTATTCTTCCTTTTTCTTAATCCTCTAGAGATAGACTGTGCCCTTGCATTAGTAATAACATCACCAGTTTGAACTTCTCTAGTCTTCTGCAAGTTTTGAAAACATGTATGATTAATACACATGCCCAAAATTATTCAGCTAAACAAATAGACCACATCTACAACTATTTAAAAGTCCATATATTGCATTCATTTATTTGATATTAATAATTAATATTTAAAGATTTGCACTTAAGGTGAGTTTTAAAATTGGGAAATAAATAAAAGCAACCTTACTTCTATGACAGTGTGGCAAGATGTGCAGTAAAATCTGCCTTCTTCTGTAATGCTCCAGCTGACAGCAGAACAATATCCACAAGGTTCATTGTAGTCTCTCTAAAACAATGTGAAAAGATCCATACTTTTCATTCTATCAAATGCACAACGCAATAACTATTTAAGAAAAAAATTCAGCATATAACAGCAAACATCCTATTTAACCCTAATACATAGTTTGCATGTAACATGGATTTTTAAAACTAATGTGGTCCTGCATATCTGCAAATTCGGGGCTGTTTTCTTCAACTAAGCATGAATAAAATTGCACTCGATTTTGTGACATACAGTCCTATGTATGTTTGCTAGACAAAAGCCCCCTTATTGCAGTTTATTTTATAAAAACAAAGCACTACCGCCACTATTATGCAACTAAATATTTACTCTCACAATTGTGCTTCTTGGCTTTGCAACTCAAATCTACAAACCCTGTAGCACAATTGGGGGAGGGCATAAAACGGTGGAGAGGGAATAGCCAATAGATACAATCAACTCCACTATTAAGATGCATGACTTCATCATACACCAGGTATACACGGTTTTGAACGTTGCAAATTTTATTCTCTTTTCCCTGATCCAAGGGAACAGGGCATAGGAAGAGATTGGCAACCCCAGCAACACCTAACAGAGGGATGACAATTCAAGCCACAAACAGAAACGATTTAAGTTAGTGGCACGAGAGCCAGACTATCATTATTAGATGGCCGTTAAGAAAGTATTGCGTCTCTTTCCTGATGCAACTCGGTCTTCCACAGTTTTACATACAAATCGTTAACTCCTGGGTTGAATATATCCTCAAGCTGTGCCTTTCCTCTCTCAAAAAAAGTCCCTGAATTCAACCAATTAAACTTTTTCCAACAACAACAACAACAACAACAACAATAACAATAACAATAACAACAATAATAATAATAATAATAATAAGCAAACAGCCTCCAAGAGCTACCGACGGGTTGTTACAGATGCAAGAGTCGTGCTTTAAAAAAAACACATCCCACCTACGACATTATTTATGCGCAAACGAACGGATTATTTTCCCGCCTTTCCCCCCTTTAATGTGCAATACGAGCTAGTCCGTGCGTCCGTTGCTGAAACGCCGCCACCTCCCCGCACCTACACCCCAATCTCACCGCCTCCTCCTCCTCCATCCCGAGCTCCCGGTTTCACACGGCAGCGATTATCGCGACTGCGCCATAGCAACCAACTGAGGATGCCGGGGAGCAACGGAAACAAGCAACCGACCGGGAAAAGAGACCTCTTGCTCTTGGGTTCCGAGCGTTGGTAATAACAGCGTCCGCTTTGTTGCTTGAAGATTTTTAAGCTGGTTGTGGCTCTTAAATCGAAGTCCAACTTATCTCCGAGGGGCGATGGGTGGAAATGAAAAATAGAAATGTCTGTTTCGAGTGAAAAAATGGATGAATGACTATCGGACACGTGTCATTTAGCAAAAGCCAAGGCAACAAACTTTCCAGGATATTACAAACAAAACAAAACAGTAAAGCCAGGGTAAGTGTCGGGTAGTTGGTAGTTACAAGCAGAGAAGCCTAGTTAAGATAGAGCAAGGTTGTTTAAAGTGGGGTTCTAGGGCTCTTCCAAGATCCTCTCGGAGACCTGCAAAATCAACATTATTTGCCAGCCTATGTTGAAAAAGAATACACTATTAAAAATCCCACCAATCATGAGAAGCTGTTGCAACAGCAGAGGCATCTTTTTAAAATTTTAATATGGTAAATGTTGATAAAATAACTCATGCGAACGATTCCTCCTAAATGTTTTAAAAGCAACAAGCAATCCTGAGAGAAAAAGTTTAAGAAACACTGAGTAGTAAAGACCCAAATTTATATTGTGTATGAACCCACTCTCCCGTTTCCGTTACAGCTGCTTTAATAGAGAGCAATCCTTACCCGGCTCTGCCAGATGTCCCTGAACTACAAATCCTGGCTTATATTATCATTAGCCTTGTAGATTGAAGCGCTGGGAATTGGAAGTTTAGGGACAGTTAGAGAAACACTTATTTCTGCTAGAGATCAAAAGCATCTTATTCTATTTATACATTAACCAGGGACTACACTTGGTTTAAATTATGGACTATCAATAACGGTGATGTGTTATTTGGCTTTCTTGAGAAAATGCAAAGTAATAAATTGGGTTTAATTAAACTAAACATAACTTTCAATCACCCACTTGCAGCAATATTGTAACGGAAGAAAAGTACAACTCATTAGTATTTTACAGCTACAATCCAAACAGCTGCCTCTATGTTGGGCTATTTTTTTTTTTACATTCATTTAGGCCATTTATAATCCGCATTTCTGGCAAGCAGTGAATATTCAAGGCAGCTAAAAACATTAAGATAAAGAATCTGAAAAAAATACAAATATTATTTGATCCTAAAGCTAACTAGCAATTACAGAACAGGGAAGAAGGTACCCTATATTTTTAACTATGCTGTTTCACTATGATACTGATACATTTTTTCAAACAATTATTGTTGTGATACTTTATAGCACTCTGTATTATAGAAATGAAATAGAAGATTGGGTCTTTTTATGTTCCTTTTCTTCCTTTTATGATTTTACTTCTCAGGGTAGAAATTGATTTCACCAGTTCAAAGATACTGTCAAATGTATAGTTACTTTCTTATCTATCTGATATTTTAGGCCTCTGTAGTACTTTTAACATGCAGCATCATTTTATAATTAGTAATCAGTTTTTACCTTTTGTGGGAAGAAAAATCCAGACCCAGTTCCGAGCCAGGAATAAAATGGAGGCTGCTTAAGAAAGAAGGTCTGTTTATTAATGAACAGCACCACCAACAGCCTGTGGTTCTGGGTCAGCTGCCCCAGAATCACAGGCTGGTTCTGCTCATCAATAAACAGAAACTTTCTTTCCAATCAGCCTCCATTTTATTTCCAATGCCTTTCTCCCAGCTTGGAACTGAACCAGATGAATTTTTCTTCCAACACTCTCATGTATATTAATATTTTACAGATGCAATTAAAATCTGAATATTTATTTTAAAAATAAAATTACAATTTTGTTTCCCTTTCCTAGTAAAGAAGTCAAAAATATGCATTTGCTGTTGGAAATGTGAGTGTTGTCAGAATTACAATCTGTAATAAACTACATTTTGTGCACTTGCTTCATATATCATTAGCTTTATCAAATAAAAAGTTCAAGTCAGAGATATTAACTATGCAACTTTTCTCCTGCACTTATCAATATGAAATTATTTTTTCTAAATCCTGGTTTTTACACTGCAAACCTATTTTTTATTTCTTAGTCATGCTGTTTGGGTTTTTACAAATTAACAGACTTAGTAGCAGCTAAAACGCATTGCTTATTGCCCACCTTGGTCATTATATCAGAATTTGAATGACTAAACTACTGCATTGCCTGCACATTTTTTAAAATTCTCATTTATTTTACCAAGGTGATCTGGAGTCTCAATTATTGCACAATCTGTTGTTTGCTTTAGGACTCAGTATCTCATGTGAACTAAGAAAATTGGTGAATTCCATAAACCATATTTAAATTAATCTTAGATAGGTATGCCATGTGAATATATCTATTATATGGATGCTACTTGGCACCAGTATGGGAAATTCTGAGCAATAAGAACCTGCCTTATGCCTAGACCAAGCCTTATATATTTTTAAAGGGGGATCAGAATAACAAAGTTGGAAGGGACCTTGGAGGTCTTCTAGTCCAATCCCCTGCTCAAGCAGGAAACCCTATAGTATTTCAAAACAAATGCTTGTCCAATCTCTTCTTAAAACTTGCAATGTTGGAGCATTCAGTGGCGCAGAGGATAGAGTGCAGTAATTGCAGACTACTTCTGCTTATAGCCAGATGCCTGCAGTTTGGCATATTGAACCTCACCAGGCTCCAGGTTGACTCAGCCTTCCATCCTTCTGAGGTGGGTAAAATGAGAACCCAGATTGTGGGGACAATATGCTGATTTTGTAAACCGCTTAGAGAGGACTGTAAAAAGCACTATAAAGTGGTATATAAGTCTGTACTATTGCTATATATTCACAACTTTTGGAAGCAAGTTGTTCCACTGATTAATTATCTTAAATGTCAGGAAATTTCTCCTTTAGTTGTAGGTTGCTTCCTCTCCTTGATTAATTTCCATCCATTGCTTCTTGACTTGCTTTCAGGTGCTTTGGAGAATAGCTTGACTCCTTTGTGGCAACTCCTTCGATGTTGGAATATTGCTATGATGTCATCCCTACTCCTTCTTTTCCTTAAACTAGACATACCCTATTCCAGCAACTGTTCTTTTCAACCTATGTTAATATAGTGTTTTAATTCTTATACAGCAATTAAGATATCAAAATTTCAAACCCGCCATCCTGGGCCCAAAGTTTGGGAAACCAGGCTCTGCCTGTCACAAGCCAGGACAAAGGGTGAGTGATGGAGGAGTAACACCTCTTTTAAAAAACCTTAGTCCAGCTGGCCCGGCTGGTAGCACCTTGTAAGGGCCCCTTGCCAGGGTTACAGAAGATAGTCAACAGTTTTGAAGGTGGGAGGGGAGCCTACATCCCAACAGCAGATAAAGGGATGGAACTCTCTTCGCTTAGCTCACTTCAGTTAGTGGCTGCAAAAGGAGTCTTTTCCAGCAGAGCGGCCTCTTATTAATACCTGGCAGTAGGTATAAAGCGCCTTCCGCAACAGATGGAGTGACACATCGGTTAGAGTTGGAGTACCTCAGTTGTAGCAGTGGTAATATCTAGTCAAATTCTGGATCTGAGGGTGTAGCCTTGGCAACTTGGGCAACCAGCACTATGGTACCAATTTGGAAGGGCAAGGGTGACGTGGCTGGATGCTTGAATTATCAGCTGATTCGGCTCTGTGTCACACCATGAAAATATTTGAACATGTTATCAATGCCAAGATTGTCTCCATCACTCTGAATCATGTGGCTTTTTGAAAGAGAGTGGAACAATGGACGCCACACTGCTCAGTTGCTTTTGAAGAAGCGCTGTGAGAAGACTTGTCCATCCACATGGCATTCCTTGACTTGGAAAAGACCTTCAGTCACATCCACACAAACCTATTTGGCATGCCCTATGATCCAACAATGTCCCTGAAGCTTACATCCAGTGGATTCAATTATTGTATTGTGGCATCACTAGCATGGTCCGATGTGCAGTGCGAACATCGCCTCCCTTAACCATCAACGTCGGAGTACATCAGTCATCGGCACTTTCATCTCTGCTATTTGTCCTTTGCATGGATACTGTGATGCTTGACCTCCAATCGCCCCACCCATGGTCACTTGTCTATGCCAACAACATCTTCTTGGTGAATAAGCAATGTGAAGACCCCCAAGAGCAAACACAACAATGGAATAAGTGGCTCAACAAATTTGGCCTTTGACTGAACATCAAGAAAATGGAATATAGGGAATGCGTCCCCCAAACTGATGGAACCATCAACTTTGGTGGAGAAGATCTGAAAAAAGTAGAGCAATTAAAGTACCTTGGCTTCTTCATATGCAACAACCGCAATAGTTTTCCGGATGCCCACACCCATGTCAGTGCTGCCTGGATGAAGTAGCCCCAGGTGACTGGAGTCCTGTGTGATGCCTCTATGCCTCCAATCAAAGATTTACATAACAGTAGTTTGCCCAGTCGCCCTCTACTGATTGGAGTGCTGGTCAGCAACAGCAAAGCATGAGCAGGCCCTACACACGATGGAAACATAAAGGCTCCGATGGTATCTTAGACTAATGTAGTTCGACTACACCATGAATTATGACATCTGATGTCAACTGGGAGTCTCACCAATTGTAAAAAAACTGTGGGAAGAAAGACTTTGATGGTATGAAACATATCATATGCAGTAAAAAAGACTTAGTGGCAACAATAGCCATGCGTCTGGACCCTGATGGCTGGTGACCCCTTGGGAGACCAAAGAATCAGTAGATGGATCGCATCAAGGAGGACATGAAATGCATGGATGTCATCCCTAAAGGTGTCCTGGATCGATCCAAATGGAGACGGACATGATGCAGAGCCCACCATAGAGTGGGAATAATGCTAACTTGTATCAAAACTTGACAGTCTGTAATTTATCAACATACATAATTACTTTTCATAGAGAAGGTTCACACAACATAGTAACTAGTTTTACTCACAAACTAGCCTACCATATTTTAGTCTGCTGTGTTGCATGAATAAAGCCTGTGTAATAAGTTTATGATTTAATGGGTTCTGTGTACAGTACCCAAGTTTAAGTGAGTAAACCAGTGGTTAATACAAACCATGCAAACATTTGTCATGCAAATACAATCCTTGAGTAGCAAACTAGCTATTTACATATCAGCTGGTGATCTGTGAGTATAAATGTGCTGCAGAAGATCTGCATCATATTGTCTAGTGTTTCTTCCTTTGGATGAAAGCTGGGCCAGATAATTTGATTGAAAAGTATACACTTATGTTATATCCACCCTTTTTATCTATTTGCTTAATTGCATCTTCAAGGAAGCATTTAAACTCTGAAAATCATACGGAGGAGGTGTTTGGTCCTGGTTTAATATGCATAGACTACTTATCTAGGGCATAAAGCCAGTCTCACAAGTCATTAATGCTATAAACTTCCAAGCATTCAAATGTCAAGTAAATGATGTGCATATTGAAAAAAGGATATTTGTATTATCAATTGATAACCATAGATATATCTATAAAATTCAACATATCACCAGGGATAGGGAACAACAAGCTGGTGCCGTTGGTTTCATGCTGACATTTTCCCTTCCCTCAAAAAATCAAATCAATTCTTTCAGGTTGGAAAGTGCTTATGGGTGAAACCTCACCGAAGAGACATTGAAATAGTTGAAAATATTTGTCAAACTGAAGAAATAAAATATTGAAATTTGGAATGCAAAACAAACGCATACTGAAAAAAAAAAATCCTGAAACAGTTATATAATTATTGGAAGTCAAATTAATCGTTTCAGGTCCACCTCCATTTACTCATCTGACCTAATAGGAGTAGAGACTTTCTTTCTGTCTTATATACTCACAAGGCTGCTGGGGAAAGCGAGTCCTGCCTTTGAATAATAGCACAAATATAACAGGTTATTCAACATATAAAATTATGTGTTAACCTTTGTCCCTAATTATAGGTTACCCAAGCATACTGAGGCCCTGATAGGAATATGATAATTTTGGAGTTAGGAGACAGCCTGTCTTCTCGCTTCAGTTCAGTTTCTAATTAAAAGGATTGCATGCAGCATATTCAAGTTGATGCACCCTCTGATAAATATATGCCCGGTGGAGTCTAACTAGCCACATTTCTAATGAGCAAGGTTCCATGGCTAATATTAATTTCTGATCTTTGTTTTCCCAAACCTGCAAAGCTGAATAAGCATATCTAACTTGAATACAAAACCACTTATCTCCCTCAGTGTAACGAAAGTCTGCTTTTGAGCCCTATTGTTAAAATGTAGCATTTTCTTTCAGAATACAGTCGGGCTCCCTCAGATGAAGCTTCAAAACGGTTTCAGGGAAGAGTCCCCAAGGAACACACCAATTATTTCTTGCAAGTCCCTGACAAAGAAGGGCTACAGACAATTGCTTCTCATCATAGACTTCGAGTTTCTGGCAAAAAAACAAACAAACCAGGCATTGAAGAAAACTCATAATCAAAATTTGAAAAAAAAAATTGGCAGGAAGCAACAAACCAGCCACTAAGAATACTATTAAAAACATAGGAAACACTGTTAAAAGCATCAGTAACAAAGACTACACCCAGCCAATTTAAGCCTGATTCAGCTCCCATCCTTCCTTACTCACCAAAGGCTGACCAGAATTTTTTAAAAAAACAAAAAACAGGATTTTCTTGCCAGTGAGTGGATAACAGGGAGGGAAGTTGCCTGATCTCCATCACAGGGAATCACAAAGCTTGTAGCAATCACTGAAAAGGCTAGTTTTCAGGTGTGGCTGTTAGCCTACCCACCACCAGAGACTTCATATCATAAATCCCGAATGGGATCATACTTCCCAGTTCAGGACTGGTGTGCAATTTGATAACTTTCCTGCACACAGAACTTTTGCTTGAAGAGCAGATGGCAAATACGGGCAGAAAGGCTTCATCCTCTGAACCAGTCATGTCTGTTTCTGGACCATGAGGATCCCTAGATCCCAGATTCATACCTTGATCATCGTGCATGGACTATTGGACTGTAATAGTGGACTATTACAGCACATTCTACATGGTACTCTTACTGAGGTCCACTTGAAAGTTGTAGCTAGTCTAGCATACAGCAGCCCAGGCAAATTATGGTAAAGCAGTGGCATGCCCATATTACATTTCTGCTTTGTGAGCTGTACCGATGATTGTCTATAAAAGTGAAAACCTACATTGGACTCATGAATAAATTCTTGAAAAATTATTTCCAAGTCTATCAGTCAGAATTGTTGTAAACAATTTGTAGTCATTATTCAATAATGATATAGGCCATAGTTTCTTGTTAAAGTCAAATCTTGTCTCTCTTTAGGTATTAATCGGCATCTTTCCAGCTCTCTGGCATCTTTCTTTCCTGTAAAACCATATTTTGTAAAGGTTGTAAAAATTCATCCTCCAAACATCTATAATAAGAACCTGTAATCCATTTGGTCCAGGCACCTTTCCTGGTTTAATCTTTTTTACAGCTTCAAAAATTTTTAGTTCTAAATCCATTCATAATCTGTTTCTGTTCCTTTATAATCCTTGGTAAATTTTGTTTCTTTAGATATTCATCTATCTTCTCCAAAGAGTTGTCCCTTGTTTTATACAGGTTAGAATAATATTGATTAAATACTTTTTGCATAGTCATACTATCCGTACAGTATCTCCCTCTTGCCGTGTCAATATAATTTTATTTTCCTTTTCCTTTCTTAATTTATACGTCAAGCATTTCTCTGGCTTGTTTAGCAAATTCAATGTTTTATTTCTTTACATAGTTCTTCTATTTCTATAATTGTTAACATAGATAACTATCAATGTAAAAGCTTAATTTATTGAGAAATACTTATTTTCTCTGGAAATTTCTTTAATTTTTCTTTTCTCTTTATCTCAATCAAAATAGCTTGTGTTTTCTCTTGCCTATTCTGTTTGAGTTCACTATTATGTTGTTCAAAATAACTTCTGATAAAAGGTTTTCTTGTGTCTCAACTCATTCTTAAATCAGTACGTTGTTTACATTATTTTCAAAAAATTCTTTCAATTTCTTTTCTGCTTTCTGTAATTTTTCGTTTGGTCTTATATAAAAGAACTGAATTTTCTTTTACAAATCAAACTTATATGATTATGACCTGAAAAAGTAAAAATAATATCTCTACCTTAGAAAACTTGGTAGATAAAATTCTTTGAAATTCATATCATGTTTATTGTTGAAAGATATCTATGTCTTTTAGAAAAGAAAATATGCCCTCTTGAATTGCCATTTTTCTGTCTTCATACATTCAGTAGCCCTGAATTGTCCATCAAATAAAAGAAATATTTTAGTAACATGCCTTAAGTGACTTTAATATTTTTGTTAGTTCAGTTGTGGGGATATCACTCTATTCCAATTCCCTGTCAAGTTCCAATTTCCATAAGAGAAATATGTTAGTCTTTCCATAAATCCTTTATAGAGCAGTACTTTTTCTTGGGGCCTAGATTCCAAGTATCAGCCTTTTCGTCCCCCCATGCAAATTAACATCCACTCCAATAAATCTACCATGGTCATCAGCCAATACAAATTCTGGTTTTACTTTGGGATTAATATAGAAAACAACTCCATTTCCTTTTTTTTTTTGTTCCTGATGAAATAAATTTTATAAATGAAATAGTTATGCCCCTTTTTTCAAATGCAGTATGTGTTACTTGCAGGCAAATCGTATTTTGTTTTTAATGTTTTCGAATCATGATTTTTTTTTCTTTTGAGGATCTTTTGTTCCACTTAGATTTAATGTTAAACATTTGTAATCCACAAAGAAGCCAAAAATTCAGCATTGGCACCTGATCAAAATTTGGGTGCTTGGCAACTAGTTCATATTTATGACGTTTGCAGTGTCCTGCGGTCATGTGGGGAAGCCAGATTCGCTTAACAACTGTTTTACTAACTTAACAATTTCGGTGATTCACTTAACAAAGTGGCAAAAAAGGTGGTAAAATGGGACAAAACTCACTTAGCAACTGTCTTGCTTAGCAACATAAGTTTTGGGCTCAGTTGTAGTCGTAAATCAAGGACTATCTGTACTACATAAACCCTTAGAACATTGCTAAGAGGGATTTTGTTCTTTAGCTTTACCTGTTCAGCCATTATATTGTAATTGGGTTTCAAAGACTAGATTGTGGATGCCTAAAGTTCCCTCACACTTGGTACAGAAACTGTTGGCAATAAAATCAATAAGTTGGGTTGTTGTTGTTTTTCTGAAAAGGGAGGCGTTGCCACCTTGTGGAAACAGATTATATTACAGTAACACACTATAGATAAGATCTCAGCAATTCTTGCTGTAGGAGAGACTGACAAATCTTATTTGTCGTATAATGTAGTTCGTAATGGAGTATTGGAGGCATAGATAGTACTGTTTGTTTAATTCATTAAATGGATATTTCCAATTTTCTATTCCAGGGAGGAAAGAACGGTCTAGTGATTGCATTTGATGATGTTACAATAGTGAACGTATTTCCATTCTGTTGATTGATTAGAACTAAAATTGCAAAAACTTTAATTTAGTAAAGTTGTTCATTTCCTTTTGTTAGTAGTTCTAACCAATTAAAGGTAGCTGACCAAATTGTCAGGACTGGACAAGCTATCAATTATTATAAAACACCCAACACGTTCTCTTAGGATTGTAGAGTATATCCAGTGTTCAAAACTGAGCAAATCTTTCCAAATTATGCGCAATTACCAATATGCTTGATAATGATGGAAATCTGATAGAAAGAGCAATAAAAAAAGTCAGTGTTAAATCTGATGGAAAGCAAACAGACTTCAATAATAAAAACCTCATTTTTATTATTATTATTATTATTATTATTATTATTATTATTATTATTATTATTATTAAAACAATAAAATGAGGTTTATTATTATTGAAATAATAAAAATGAGGTTTTTATTATATAGGTTGTTATTATTGAACTTTGTTTCTTTCAATCAGATTTAACACTTTTGTTTTTACTAATCTTTCATATATATTTTTCAAATGTCTATAAGGTGATCCAGACTTTGGGGGAGTGGGAGTAAAATTTGAAATGAGCATCAATGTTCTTCTTAGTGGCCAATGGTTTTCACCTGGCTACTCTCTTGCAAATCCCATTTTTTACCAGGCTTTCCTATTGGTGACTTGACTTGAAGCAAAGCAAGAAAGGCTTGAGATTTTTTGTGACTTTTGGGAAAATTGAATATGTTGCGGTTTTGATGTGATTTTCATAGGATGACCGTTACAATTGTACCAGATTATACCAGTTTGGTCTAGTTGTTAAATCACCAGACTAGAAAGCAAGAAATTATGAGTTCTAATATTTCCTTAGCCATGAAAGCCAATGGATGACTTGAGCCAGTCATTCTCGCAGCCCAGCTCACCTCAATGTGTTATTGTTGTGGGGAAAATAGGAGGAGAAGGAAGTCTTAGATGCCTTGAGATATTTATAAAAACAAAGGCAGAATACAAATAAATAAAATAAAATAATCTCTTCTTTTGAGTGGGACATGGCAGATTTATGTAATTTCTATGGTGAGAACTTTACTATGATAAAGGAAGCTAAAGTTTGTGAGATAGAAAGACTGAGCCAAAATACTCCTGATTGCGTAATGAGCTATGCCACTGGTCCCAATTACCTTTTCAATTGAATGAGGAGGGTGATTGCTTTTTTACTGCTATGCCATGTGTTGCATGACTTTGTTTATGAAAAGAGTTAAACTACAATTGTGTAATTGTATTAGCTGATAAAATGTTAGCATCACAAAATCATGCTATTTGACATTTCATCTGATTGAATGGATCATTCAGGAGTACTAAGATGTACTCCGGAGTTTCCGAGAGATCAGAGCAAAGGCCAATTTGGGTCTAATATCCCTTTCATATGATTTATATCCAAATACTGTAGTTATGAGGGGCCCAGAAGAACAATAAGGCTGCAACCTCCATCATTCTTTTGATAACTGAGTGCCACTTAATCGGAAATAAAATTTCCTTTGATCTCAATTAGCAGTAGCCCAAGTCGTCACTGTGAGGTGGGTCTTTGATGCCTCTTTCCTCCTTCCTCTGCATTGCAGATTCCTTCTCCTTTTCATCACGGCACTATGGGATTGGGGAAGGAAATTGCTTCTCTTATCCATTAGCACATAAATGGAATGCCTCCAATGATATACCTCCAATTATATTCTCTGAAAAATGAACTCTGAGCAAGACTTGGTGGGAGCTCTGGAGAGCTGCGCCAGCCACTTTTTTACAGTCACATTACTTCCATTATGAAAGCAATCCAGGTACTTTTCCTGAACATCTGTCCATCCATTTTGATACTTTGCTCAGCGGAGATTGCAAAATGAGTAGTCAGTGAGTATGATTTGCAACATTCTCTGACTGAGACATAGCGATGGGTGATTGGCAGCTTTGGAAGCACAAACAGATAATCAAATCTCCAGAATGGTCAGTCATACAATAGCTAACTTTGAGAATTCTTCGTTATCTGAGTATGTGTGAATCTTCCCTGGCTGGAGAAATTCACCAACTACTTTCCTCTTGCAGTAGGTAGTGTAACAGTGTAGAATCTATGCGGTGGCATATAACCCTCCTAATGGTAGGTGTGGGAGAATACAATCCTTCTGTATCTTTCACCTGAGGTAAAAGTCTCTCTTTCTGCCTTACAGGAAGATAATCTTGTTCCCAATAAACAATTGTGCATTTAGTCAACATGGAATTAGAAGAGCTTTGTCAATCTTTGCTGCCAATCAAGTATCTTGCAGAAATATTTACAGAAAATCAGACATCTTTTCCCACAAAACATTCTATTAAAAACAACCAATGCCAAAGAGGAATATTCACATAGTGTTGATAATTATTCATGGAAATAATTTTCTCTGCAGACAAATCAGCTTGTTTTCAAAAATCAGTTTTTGTTGCTCTCCTGCTGTTAAATCTATCTGCATTCTCACCACTCATTTATACATTTATAGGAGATAAGAGATAATAATAGGGATCCATCAATTTCCATTCTTTAAATTAACAGTGCTCAGTCTACATTGTTTAGTGTCGTCCAAGTTCAACACTATTGTATTCTACTATATAATTTACTATACTTTGAGTGAACATTTGCTAAATATTATTGTAGCTAGCTATTGTAACTTTCCTAAATTCTAGAGAACATTGTGCTATTGTTATGAAGTTCATGGATAAATTATATGTTCTCATTCTTATTCATACTTCTGGGATCTAGAGTTTGCATAAAAGAACAAAGGATAGCAACTATACAGCTTCCCATCTTGATGGGAAGCTCTACCATAAGTCATATTTATTTTTAAAAGTTTGAGTCTTGTATTATGGGTGCCAAAAATTATTTGGATTAAGTACAAATATATAACAGAGAGTGTATATGTTCTAAAGTAAATATAACCACATACTAAAACAATACAAATGGTGAAAAATGAGGGGCTTCCAAGGAAGAAATGGTGAACTGAAGAGCAGAATGAGGAGTTGCTGAGTATGAAAACTAGTTCTTCATATTTGCTCTCCAGGCAAGGAGAGGACCTGAGATCGTCCTCAAGCGCTCCAGAAAGTTGCTCCTTTTGAGGACGTTGCAAGACAGCAGTTTTTGGTGGGTTTAGAGCTCTAGGAGATGAGGAAAATAGCCATCTTGCTCAAAATACAGTCAGTGCCTTCAAAAGGATATTGAGTTTACATATTTCCTTTTCTAATCACTTTTTGAAATGGCTTGTTAATTGTTTTTCAGCTAATAAGAAGCTTTGATTTGATAAATTTGTGAGTATCCTGCAGTCCTCGGCAAATGAAAATTTAAGTATAAGGTTAGAATGTAAAACATTTTTTTTAAATAAACAGCAAAAGGGTGAAAGAAAGAATCCTTCCCATGGGAAATTGCTTTTGTTTTGAATTCTTTAAAAAAAAATCATGATAGGATTGGACTTTGAAGGTTGGACACTACAGGGAACCAGAAGGAACTAAAGATGAAAATAAAAGAAGAAGACTTAAACTTACAAATACAGAATGAAGCAAAATACTTTAACATTGTACATATTGAAAAGTATTTTTGAATAATGGATTCAAGTTAATTTTAAGAATGTCCGGGCAGTATTTAAAAATTCCAAATTCCATCAAATTTGAGTTAGGAGGAAAATCTTACCTCTTGATATACCTTTGTGCTCCTTTTCTTTCAGCGTTCTGACTCCTAACTCCTAAAGACAAAAGACTTCTTCTTCCTGAATATGGAAGGGTTGGGAAAAATTTTTTTCCTTATTTAAGCAGTACAGGTCACACTCAAGAAGACCATGGAAAATAGTTGATAGTCTGGAACACTGTGAAGGTAAGCTGGTTCCACAATACCACCTTCAACTGTACCACTACCTTCAGCCATTTGCCTTCATGCTTTGGTGTCACAATTTAAGGGTACTAGTGGAAAACAAATAGGCAACTGGAGGCCATATGTGACCTATGATTTGCTAATCCTCGCCATGCAACCATCAAAATAGCAAAGGTTACAATAAAAGACTTTTCAGTACCCCAGGGCATTGAATTGTGCTTTGCATGTTGGCATTTCAGAAAGCAGTTCCCAAACATTTGGTTAACATGATGAAAATCAACAGAAGGGGGGAGGGGTAGAAACTCTAAATAAAGAGCAGTACGTTGGGAAAATGCTATAAATTATACTTATATGGGGTCCTTGGTGCTTTCTGAGCTTGACTGTTTTCTTCCAGACATTTCATTACCCAACTAGGTAACATCATCAGTGCTAGAAGGGAGATGGGATTGCTTTTTCTTTATATATTAGTGCCTTGCGCTGTCAGTATTGGTTGGAGTGTTCCTTGGCTTAACAACCATGACAGGAAAGTTAAATTTTGGCACAACTTACTGAACAACTGCCTTACTTAGCAATGAAAATTCTGGTCCCAATTGTACCCGTAAGTCAAGGACATAGCATAGCATGTCATTGACTTACAACATAGCATCATATAGTCTTTTATTGATTCAGTTTCTGAGTCATATTTCAGAAATAAATTGTGCCTAACCAAATGTTATGAATTATAAGATTTTCAAATTCAGTCAATTTTCTCAATAGTCCCCCTTGTTTCCATAATTCTTTTTTCATTCTATTGCTTATTAGGAAGTATCAAAATCAACTTAATACATAAGAACACACATGCAATATGATGTAAAAAAGATGCAATTACCGTACTGCAAAATGTTGTGGGCTGGACTTCTATCTTTTTTTACAGCATGCTAGTTTGGTGGAAGGCAGTTGATAGAGTGGTAGAGTGGTCATAAGGGATCAGTTGCACACGACTTGAATCTGGGTGTACTGACTGTATATGCCAGGGATGTCCAAACTTGTCAACTTTAAGACTTGTGGACTTCAACTCCCAGAATTCCCCAGCCAGCTATGC
>JAOYMU010000192.1:4246771-4263867 GCA_025802295.1 Psammodynastes pulverulentus | reverse complement strand
AGAGATTATCACCCTATGCAGTATTTTGTCTCTTGCAGTTACAACAGAATAGATATACAACACAGCTATATTATTCAAACTTCTATTATAATTTATTATTTATAATTAGCTCCCAGCTCAAAGATGCTATTTGGAATAGAGTTTCACAGCTCGTTAGCTATATTTGCCACATACAAACATTTCTCTTGGAATAGTCTCAGTCCTCCATGTGATTTCAAGCAAAAGTTCTTCCAAAGTGAGGGATACATAAAAAGTCAAACATACCTGCTTGTTTGTTTCTTGGTCAGACTGAATGTATCTGAATTCAACAGACAACAAAGAGGGCCAATGGATTCTGAAGAAATTAAGACTCTGAACAATGTCTTTTAAGTTTCAGCATGGAGAGTTGCCAACTGCAACCTTTTAAGAGAATGAAATGCTTTTCTACTTACTATTTGTGACTTTCTTGGCATTGGTGCTGGAGGTTGGATTGGCACTGATATATTGGTTGTAGGGGCAATTTGAGACCCAGCAGTCTCCGATGCAGAGGAAGACTCAACTGTTATTAAACAAACAAAAAAAATTAAAGCCAACTTTAAAATAACAGACATCACTCTATTCTTAGATAATTTCTCATGTCATTACTCTTCTTAACCAAGCCAGTTTTTGCACTGCTACAAAAATAGTCATTATGTCTCACATTAAAAAGCCTCTAACTATATCTCTGGAACCAAGGATACAATTCAGCATGTACTAAGATAATTAAAAAATATAGGGAATGGCACCTACGTCTTGCTCAAATCCCTTGCTAGCAAAATCATTATATTCATCTTCTCTGCAATTCATTTTTCACAATTGCCCTGAAATCGCTGGGGAGATTAGTCACTGCCTCCAAAAATGTAGTTAGATTGATGGAAAAAAATGTTGTTTGGTTGTTATAGTGAACCCTTCTGTGCATAAAGCACACAGCACAAAACCCACATTGTGAAGTCAGCTCATGTATCTTTTGTTACATATGAAATAAGCATGTTGGTTAGTTCTAAGGAAGTGGAAATGAACAAAAAAATAATTACCACAAGACTGCAGCGATCCAAGGCCCTTACTCTTGTTAGTTAAGTTGGATGACTTGTCAGTCCTATTTAGAAGGGAAGCAAAGATTATTCTCTCACATTGCTTCCCTTTTAACCCGTCATCATCCCATTTATTTTCTGAAACAATATTCAGCATGCTATTCTGTACTGCACTTTTAAACATGTTGACCAATGTTCAACCACATCTTAAATATCTCCTCAAAATAAATATCTGACAAATTATAACAGTAACAGCCAGAATGTTCATAAATGGTCATTTTACTGATAAGAATTCTAGAAATTCAAGTTGCCACGCCTGGAAGAAGCTTTAGGCTAAAGAAGGCTTCTGCAACAGGCAGCACTAGTTTTCAAGTGCCTTTTTACTCTTTTGTTCAACTTAATTCTCACCATGCACAGCAACTATGAATTGGAAGTTGTGGAGAAAGGACATCACATGGAAAGATGCAATTTTGTTTTCCAAGCTACACTTCTCTGTTTAACTGAACAAGTAACAGAAACCAGAGGTAACAAGAGAAATTTCTGGTCAGCCTAAACCCTTTTTACACTATTTCTAACAACGCTTCTGATTGTCTCCAGTGAACCTCACAAGGCCGAGACAACAGGAATTTACATCAAATATATATATTATCCCACAGATATTCTCAAGCATGACTTCAGTTCAAGCCTGATGTTTTTTTTTCTCATGGCAATAATAGGTGATATTTAGACTGCTCTTCCACAATTTTCTTATTAAAGCTTATCCATCTCCGCCCTCCATACTTTGAAGCCTATCCTGCCAATGTCTCTTTTCTATTTTCTCTCATTCATCACTTAAGAATGAATTAAATCAACAGACAAAACCTTCAAGAGAAGCCACTTGGCAGAAAGCGCAAATCATTAGTACAGCTTAACATTCAGCCACATCTTTTTATATATACATATTTTTAACCAGAACTTGTAGAATGTGTATCTCACAAATTACCCAGAAAGAGGCTTTTTCTGAGATATTCGACTTGGAGGCTGTGGAGGAAGTGGTGGCGGAGTAGGTTTGGCCTGTGGTATAGTCGGTTGTTTTGACTGCTGGCTCAAAGCTTCAAAACCACAGGCTACCTTTGCAGCTGGAGGTGCTGAAGAGAGGATGTCTATAAAAATGCATGGACAATAGTATTCTGATGATGAATGCTGAAGTGCTTGAAATGAGCCCCCCCCCCCCAAATAACATAATGCTTTAAAAGCTTGCTTTATTTTTAAAAAACCCAGAAAAATAATCTTCCTTTTATAACAAAAATTAAGGCTTAAGACTCAGACTACAATCCTAAATACACTTTTTCTGGAATTACGTCCAATTCAATGAAATAAGAATGTTTTTGCATACACCTGGAAGGAATTGAATTGTAAAAAGCTAATTATACACGGTCTTAGGTGTTGGACACATTATAGAAGTGTTTAGTTGTCTCATTTGACTAGACTCACTTATGGGTATTTGCTACCTCCAATTCACTGTATTAAGATAGTATGGAGCGCATGCATTCAGTAACAAGCTCTTCAAAATTCTTCACTGTTTTCACTGCAAGAGACTGTCCCTCTGGAAAATCATACACTGAAAGCTAAACTAACAGAAACCTGATTAATTTAAGACACAGGATGTTAATTTCATTGGCTGGTTAATATACTAACCTTCCTGAGAGATGTTGAACATCTTTTTTTTTTAAAAATTGTTCAATTTCTATAGCTACCCATCTCAGCCAGGATCATCGCATTTCGAATAATATTTTCCATAAAATATGCACAATTTCAGAAGCAATCAATAGCAGACCATCCCAATGCACAATCGAGATACTGAATAATATTGCATACATATTTTTTTTTAAATGAGAGGACAGTCTGAACTCTTTGCAAAGCTACCTTGAAATACCATGTTCTCGGCCCTGCTTGAAAGAAATTACGGATATTCAGAAACTATGAAAGCAAACCTATGTTCACCAGAGAGAAAGAAGAGTAAGGATGAGTTGTGGAATGGACAGTCAAGGCCAACCATGATTAGATGCAGGAGAAAAAAAAACCCAAGAAAGCAGCGGAAAGAGCGAACATACTTGTAGATGTTACACGCAATGGTGGAACAGGGGGATGGACAGTTGGTGGATCTGATGAAGACCTTTGCCTGCTTATGCTTTCCATTCCTAAAGAATTTGTCTTCCACAGTGTGTTCGATGAAGGAGTTGTCTGAACAGCACTGCTAAGAAATGAAGACTGAACTAAAAAGAAAGGAGAACACTGTATTATTATTATAATTATAGTTGGCTGTGAAAATGAGCAGCTCTACTTCAATGGACTGGCTGCAATCCAGAAGTACACGTATTTCAGATTTAAAGCAAGGTGGGGCCATTTCTAAGGCCCTGTTTGGACAGGTATAGCTGTCACGAATCACAGGACATCTAGGTCTGGTTCAGGTATTACAATTGCAGAATGCCTCCCATTTGAGGGTTCTACGTGCCAGGCCAACATTATTCCAGTAATGTCCTTTTTCTATAGATATTTAAGTTTTCAATATGAGCATCTCCAACGCAATTTTTTTCACTGGTACAACTGTACTCATGTTGAGCTGTATTCTGAAATCATGCTCATTTGCAAGAACAAACAGGAAAGTTACTGACGGCATCACGGAGAGGGATGCAGGTCTGCATTTTTTTAAATGTTGGAACAGAGCTTCTGGATCACTTTGTGTGCCAGTTAGTCAATTCAGCTACGGCTCTGCATGGAGTCAAAAGGTTCATATTACTTTCAAGCAGTAATTTCCAACAGGGCACACCATCAAGATGTAATTATATTCCTTCGTTCAATTTGTTTAACACACTTTTAAAACACAGAATTATTGATGCGTTATGCAGTTTTAGCCGATTCAGCCAGTACCATAAATGGTAATATAAATCATGCTAGTTAAGGAAATGGATAAACCAGGCAACTGAATTAGGATGTACAGGGAATACAATTGCTTTCTCTTATCCCAGTTGATGAGCTGGAACTTTAAATCTTCCGATATGACATGATGGCAGACAAAGCAATGACAGTTGTTCCCACTTCCCATAATTTCTTTTTTCATTTGTTTGTGGCAAGTCAGTTGCCAGATATGCCACACAAAACAGATACGTAAAGGGGCAGATGACAGATGAGGAAATGAATTGGCGAGTCAAACAATTATTATGTTTCTGGTTGCATCAGTTATCTTAAGGATTTCTGATCAGGTCACAGTTGGTGAGGTGGGGCAAGGAGTGTTATATATGTTAAATCATGAATCACTTCTTTCCTGATGATGTAACAATAGCTAAGAAGTATTTTGCTGATAACCCCTGAACTGCAATAATTGGTTTTCAAAAGCAGGAACAATAGCAAGGAAAGCTGCACAGTTCATTTTGCTAATGATGAGTAAAAGCAGCAGCCTAGTTTGCTGATAGGACCTATTTAGCCTGAGAGTATCACCTGCATAAATCACAAAGAAAAAGAAAGGAGCACCCAAGCTGATCTTGGCTGGGCTTCTACACCCTTAAATGTTGTGATTTCATTTTAATTATTTGTCCTCACAAAAGATTAATAAATTAAAAGTTTTCTCCTAGAGGTACAGCACTATATTCTCTAACAGGGAGGTGGACACAGTGCTATTTTACCACAAACTCTAGGATCCCTCTCCTTTGGCTGAACTGGATGGCACTACAGGAAATAGCTTCCTGTGGACCCGATTTCCTCACCCTGCTGTACAGGCATCATCCTCCATTCAAAAAGTTGGATGTTTTGCCATGCCAACTTTTTTTTTGTTCCTGAAGAACTAAGAGCTAAGAAAAAAACCACTTACATCAATCACCCATTTGCTTCAAAATGCCCACACCTGTTACCTCTGAAAGGTAATTCAACTTTCAGTCCTTTATTGTCCCTGCTGCTTTCCTGCAACCTACATATAGACTAGGGGTCCCCAATTCCTGGGCTGTGCCCCGTTGGGAATCAGGCTGGCCAAGCAGCGGGCAAAGCTCAATTTGCACAAACTGCGTGCTCGTGCGCCCATTGCTTGCGCAGAACTATCCCTTCTCCCTCTCTCCCCCCCACCGCTGCCACCACCAGTCTGCAGAAGAAGAAAGATTGGGGACTATTGATATAGAGCAGTGATGGCGAACCTTTTTGTTATGGTGTGCCGAAAGTGGCCGCGCATGCCAGCACCCACAATGCAATGTGCCCTATTCCTCACGCATGCGTCCGCAACTCCCCCGCCCCGCCCGCTTACCCACACTGCGCATGTGCACGCCTCCCAGATGAATTTTCGGCCCGTTTGAGGATGCTTTCGTCCACCCGGAGGCTTGAGGGAAGTCTCTGTAGCCTCGGGAGGCCGAAAAACGGGCCTTCTGGAAATACTGGAAGTGTCACAACGGGCCCGTTTTTAGCCTCCAGAGGCTTCCCTCGAGCCTCTGGGAGGGCAAAAATGGCCCCTCAAATGGGCCGAAAATCAGCTGGGAGGTGCGCACATGCACAGAGCAGGTAAGTTTGGTGACAGCTCGCGTGCCCTCACAAATGGCTCTGCGTGCCACAGGTTCGCCATCACTGATATAGGGTCTCCTGCTTGAGCAGGGGGATGGACTGGAGGACTTCCAAGGTGCCTTCCAGCTCTATTCTATTCAAACCACGGCCCAAAAACTTTGCCAATCAACTGCAGGGACTGGTTCAGGCAATCACCAGGAGCTTTGGGTTGGTTAATTCAGGATATTTTCCTCTATGCATAAACCAATTAATCAGTGGAATGGCTTGTCTCTAGAAGTTGTGGGTGCTCCATCACAGGACGTTTTCAAGAAAAGATTGGACAGCCATTTATATGGAATGGTACAAGGACTCCTGCTTGAGCAGGAGGATTGGACTAGATGACCTCCAAGGTCTCTTCAACTGTATTACGCTGTTTACTTAAATTATTACTTCAGGATCTTGAGGAAAAGCATCCAAGGGTGGGCCCATTATCCAATACCTCACCTCTTCCATCTGGATAAACAATATAGTAACTAATTAGATTTGATTAAGCCACGGAATGCAAAAGAAGGTAAGCGATGGTCATTGAAGAAAAACAGACGTGCATTTTCAGAAAAAACATCTGGACGGGAGATTTTACTCCTTCCCTCTGTGGCATTGCTGAAATAAAAATTAACGGGAGTGGATATTTTTAGCACCATCCAGCTTGAAACTGCAAATCCAGACAAAGCTGAAGTGGTCAGATTTATGGGCTACCCAAAAGCAGCTGAGAGTTATCTTATCTACTCTTCAGCAGGGTTGATAAGCTGCAATTGATCATGGAAGGTGAGCTTCCGTTTATTAAATTGAAGGGGAAATAACAGTTTTTCCGGGTATAGGTAGGTAGGCTCCCTATATTCCCTCCCAAAATGCTTGGCTTTTACCCATGTTAGAGACTTGAGTCGTTTTAAGGATTGATCCAGCCAATAGCTGTGCATTAGTCTTTTAAAGATTTTTCTTGGAATCAAACTGAATTTCTTTGCATGCTTCACGTGTTATCATTACCAGGTGAGCTGAAATCCTAAGAGTAAAGGATTGTAACTGGATTCATTGAACGAGCTTAATTCAGTTAATTAATTGAATTAACTGAATTGTAGACACTTATGCTAGAAATACCTTAATGCCAGCAGTCCAACCTAGGTAAGGCAGAGTCCTCACCACCCAGCTTACGCATGGAAAGCGGAACAATTATCATAATAATTGATACTGATTGGAAAATGGCACAACTTGGTGATTGGAAGGGGAAAAATCAAAGCAATGCTCACAAGTCCATAGTTCTGATATTTCACTAAATAACTGACCAAACAGCAGGAAGAGAAGTTAACATAGGAAGATCCTGTTAAGAGTTTGTTGCAGAAAATCAGCTCCAGAAAGCACACACAGATAACTGTTTTAGCAGGATTCATCAACTTCTCTTTATATATAAAATAACACATGGATACAATACCAACAGCAGATTCTTCCAACACAGTTAGAGGCAAAAACACAAGCAGAGGAGGGAACAGCAGAGAGGAGTTCAGCAGTCTAGTTTCAGTTTCAATTCTCAGCAGGCAGACTACTTTCAGTTTCCAAACAGCCCTCACTGGCTGACCCACTTGCCACGTCTATTCATTGGCTGACCTTGTTACTAAGCCCTATTCCAGTTCATGAATATACTCTGACAGATCCCATTTGGTGTAAAGTGCTGGTCTAGAAAACAGAAGACTGTGAGTTCTAGTTCTGCCTTGGACATGAAAGCCAGCTGGGTGACTTTGAGCCAATTGCTCTCTCAGCCCACCCACATCCCAGGGTTGCTGTGGGGAAATAGACGATAAGAGTATTACGTGTGTGGAGTGTGATGGTTCAGTGGTGAAAGGCACTGAGCTTGTCAGCTGAAAACCCAGGTTCAAGACTGTATGAGGGGTGAGCTCCCATCCTACCCACCAAGCAGTTTGAAAGGATGCAAATGCAAGTAGATACATAAATAGGTACCACTTTTGTAGGACGGTATCAGCATTCTGTGTGCCTTGGCATATAGTCATGCCAACCAAATGACCATGGAAGAGTCTTCAGACAAGCAATAGCACTTAGACTTATATACTGCTTCACAGTGCTTTTACAGCCCTCTCTAAGCGGTTTACAGAGTCAGCATTTTGCCCCCAACAATCTGGGTCCTCATTTTACCCATCTCAGGAGGATGGAAGGCTGAGACAACCTTGAGCCATTGAGACGCGATGCTAAATGGCTGGCAGCTGGTGATCAGCAGAAGTAGCCTGCAGTACTGCATCTAACCACTGTGCCACCGTGGCTCATTTTATGGCCTTTTTTGTTAAGTGAATCACTGCAGTTCTTAAATTAGTAACCTGGTTGTTAAGTGAATCTGGCTTCCACATTGATTTTGTTTGTCAGAAGGTCACAAAAAGTGATCACATGACCCTAGGACACAGCAACCATCATAAATATGAATCAGTTGCCATGCATCCAAATATTAATCATGTAATCATGGGGATGCTGCAATAGTTATAAGTATGAAAAATGGTCATAAGTCACTTTTTTCAATGTTGTTCTAACTTCAAATGGTCACTAAGTGAACTGTTGTAAATTGAGATTACCTGTACTGCATGGATTCAGACAGTGACTAACCTGAAGTCATCCATAGACATAGACTGAAGACAATACTGGCCAATACAGAATTGCTCCCAATGTTATTGATGTTTTCCTTTATGAATACCACCAAAAGAAAAATGCTTCCATCAGTATGTGGTTAGCTGAAACATATTAAATATATATATATTACAACCACAAGAAACTTTAAGGTCATCAATACAACTGTTTCCCTGTCTAAAAAAGCATCAGCACACAGCTGCCTCATCTTATCCAGGTTGCTTTCTGCACTGTGCCCACCTCATCCAGCCTGGGAAAAACTTGGTTCAATTTTCTTGTGTGTCCCCTCCACAGTCCTTTTAGTTTACTGCAATATAATCTGAACAATGCAGCAAGTTTCGGATATTAAAAAGGTAGTGATGAAAGGATTGCTAGTATAAATCCCATCCCTAGATTATGCCCGTGCTGTCTACAATTTTCTCAGAAATGCTGTAGAAAAACTTTGAGAAGAAATGCATTTTTCATGTTGCCCTCAGCACATATACTGTAGCTGTAAAAAAAGAAAAACCCTGACTACTGTGTACATTTAAAAAAATCCAGATATTTTGGGTGAGAAAACAAAAATACTAATTAGCCTTTTAAGATACATTTCTCCATTCCTCAAATTTGCATCACATCACAGATGAAAGAAGAATGGTAGGCTCAGCTGATCTCCATTGAACAAATGAAGCCAACAACAAAATTAAATGAAAAAAAATTGATAATTATACTGAAACATCAAATTACCTTTGGCCTCATGCTACTAATTACCTAATCTTCTTCAAGCTTTACCTAAAGAGTAAACAATTCATTACTAAGATAACCAATCACTAACAATTTCCAGCAGTACTTGCTGCAGCTAAAAACTATGTTATCCTAAAAATTTATAAGGAAATGCTAACTAGTCTTTAATTAAAAAATATAAGTTAGAGAATTGATCATCTGTATGGGTTGCTCACAGGTCCTAGGTCATATAGTGTGCTAAGCATTTAGTCTTGTAATTTTATGGTTTTTTTATGAAAACCCAACTATTGTGATTTTTAAACTGTGACTGATGGTTCAACATGATGTTTGATTTTGTAACTGAATGACCTTGGAAGATGGAAGGAAGAGATGCAGCCTAGGGAATGATCAGATAAAAGGGAAAAGAACCCCCAACTAACAATGGACAAAGGTAGAAACTTAGAAAGGATTCACCCTAATTAATCAGGCAGTAAAAGGAGACAGTGGAAGATATGTCCTTTCAGATTTGCAAGATTTGCTTAATATATCCTTATGACAAAGTAGAATTAGCTCTTCTAGTTGTATTTCCTTGGGAGGCTGACAGAATCTAACTATTTGTAGCTTAGACAACAAACCATGGTTAACAAGGGGTGGATTTTCATAATGTTCAAATATTTTTGCCACAACAATTTCAGAAATATTAGCTTATTGCAGAGGTGAACAATCCATGGCTTGTACAGGTATATAGAATCCCAAAATTCAGAGATGAAATGCTGAATGTTGACAGAGTGATTTAAATTAATTTTCTAGATTTGGGAGAGTCTTTAGGAAAAATATATGGAGTTATTTGTTTTGGGGTACCAAAAAATGAGCTCAAAATTTTAGCTATATCTCTTTTAATGATCTCATGCTATAACCTCATAGCATCCTTTGATATTCAAGATGGTCAAAAGACTTATTAGTGGTTTGCAATTAGTAGCTGTCTCAAGTAGTAAAGCTGTGTGCATTCTGACAGGATTATTCTATATGGTTCTTGGACTGGGCTTGACAGATGTGGTTCTGTTTAGAAAATATTATACCAATTTCCATCTCATCCATCTTCTCTTCTCCTTCTCAAATAATTGCTCTCTTTTACTACTGAACATATTTTGGTTTGGGACTCTTTTAGAAAGTATTGTGGGCTGTTTTGGTGCTTGAAAAGAATTTCTGTCTTTCTGATTATCTGCCAGTTTAAAATGTGTCATCCCTTCTTCTTAGCCAGCACCACTATCTCTTTCAAGCAGCAATACGATTACTGCCAAGAAAAGCATCTGCAATTACCAACACCATATATGTTTTGTCAGTTTTAAGCCTATTCTCTCTTAACGCCTTTGATGTACATTTCTGAGCATCATAGAAAATACCTCCCATTGAGTCTAAATAAATGCCATTTTGATTTGCTAAATACTTGCTGTTTCATCTTTGTTTGGTTTATATTCACATTTTAAATCTTAAAATCAGTCTTCGTATAAAATTATTTCAGATGCACCTCTCTCTTTCTCATAGAGAATTTTAATCAAATCAAGAAAAGGATAAAATTACAGTGCAGTAAAAATGACTATTTCTGTTTTAAGATAATCTTCAGTATTTGTATTTGTTCTTCTAGGTAGATAGATACTGTCCACTGGGTCAAAATATTTGTTACATTAAGTGTTTACAATTAATGATCTCTCCCGCCCAGCAATCACATGCAGTGGGAACTAGCTCATGGTTATTTTTTTAGATTACCCAAATGGGAAAGTTTCTCATATAATTCACTGATTATATATCATGAAACATTTGAAAAGTAGTTATGAATTTCATTTTGAATGGCTCCTACAATTTTTAGCTCATCTAAATTTAGGTAAAGACTCTTGTCTCTTTTATTGTAAACCATCCAGGTTCATTTATATAGTGAGATGGGCAGTGTATGTATTAAATACATACATACATACATACATACATACATACATACATACATACATACATACATATCAAGAGTGTCTGATTTAGTCACCATAGGCAACCCAGAGGCAAGCAAGCATTTTAAGCAAATCTGCAGCCAGCACTTAAGGAGCATTCAGCAATTTGCAATATGTTCCCATAAATAAATGATAAAATATTCCCCAAACAACTGACATGTGCTGAAAAATCTGTTCATGGATAATTACCAAACAGAAATAGAGAGACAGAGAGCACACAGCTATCCGGCATTCCACTATTTATGAGATTATATGTAATGACTTCAACTGGATTCAAGATTTTTTTTTCCCTGATAAAGGGTCAACTGAGAATGTTAGATATATCAATCATCAATATTCTATATATTTTCTCAGGTTTTGAATATTCAGTGTAAAAGTCTGGTATTTGGAAGTTATAATACTTGGGAATATTTTAATTTGCAGTGAAGAATAACAATAAAAGAAGTGGTCTCTTACAAAAAAAAGGTGACAATTGGCATCAAAGCCACATTTCTTTCCTTTTTTATTTTATCATTCTTGACTTCCTAAAAATTACCAAATATCAGATTGCAAAGTAAGCAACAAGTATCAAAGATGAATGCAAATTATCATAACGTGCATGGTGGAAAACTGAGTTGGCTAAGTGGAATTGCCAATGGGAAGTCAAAATATGACTTTACTCAAATAAATTTTTCATTGAGTCTTTTCTTTGTTCTTCAATATAATTTCTATATCTTTTTTTGAAACCATGTATGGTTTTTTGGGGTGAGAAAGATTAATAGTCAACAACAGGAGACTGTTTTTTGTTGTTTAGTTGGTGCTCTGTCTATGAAGGATTCCAATAACATAGTGGTATGTTCAGAGGTGATATTTAGCAGGTTCTGACCAGTTCGGGAGAACCAGTAGCAGAAATTTTGAGGAGTTCGAAGAACCAGTGGTAACCTTCCCCTGGGAGTGGGGAGGGAATAGAGATTTTACAGTATCTTTCCTGTGCCATGCCCGCCAAGCCATACCACACCCACCAAGCCATGCCCACAGAACCAGTAGTAAAAATTTTGAATCCCACCACTGGGAATGTTCCACCAATATGCCACCAAATCTTTCACATAATAAATGCTGAGTATACGATTGTGCTCCAGACTGAAACTACACAGAATACAAACAGAAAAAAAATGTATGTGTTTATATAGAGTCATAGATTGTACACCCCAATATTTTCTGGCAAATTAATGGCACCCTAATCTGACCCCGAAGTTATAGATAACGGGTGTCAAACTTGATTGGGTCACAGGGTGGATTGTGATGTATTGCAATATTTTTTGCCTTTGCAGAGCTGGGGTGGGCTTGGCCTATGTGTGACGTATCCAGCCTATGGGCTGCCAGTTTGATAGGCCTGTTATAGATTAATTCAGTCATTAAATATGCTTTTATGCAAATCAATTGTTTTCTTTTGGTGTTTTTTTCTTGTTATTCACCACGTTTTATATATAAGTAAACAGCCCTTAAAAACGATTCCCCAAAAAAGCTAATTTCTGAAAAGTTAGTATATAACATTCAGGGTACATCCAGTGGTTGGATCCAACAGGTTTGCACCTATTCACGAGAACCAGTTGTTAATTTTCTAAGCTGTTCGGAGAACCGGTTGTTGAAAGAAATCTCCTTTTGTTTTTTTCTACTTTACAGGGCTAATCCTATAAGGAAGGCAGGAAGGAAACATTCTGGTGTTGTTTCTAGCCTAATCTTTATTGCCCTGCTTACAGAAACTGCCTCTTGGTTAACCCATATAACAGCTAAAGGTTCTTGGCAGTATGCCCAGACTTACTGTCGCCTGAGCTCCACCCAGTCACATGATCACCCAGTCATGCCTACCCAGCTGGTCATTGGGGCAGAGAACTGGTTGTTAAATTATTTGAATCCCACCACTGGGCCAACCTATCACAATTCTGGACTCAGAAGGCAATGCCTTTTGTCTTTGGGTAAGGGAATGTGGTTTCCTTATGGTTTTGATCTCCTTCTCTTGAGTGCACATTTCCATTCTTTTAACTTTTGGGAATGTCTGGGCTTAAATAAGAAGCACACCACATTTAGCAGGGATTTCACTTAATCTTGCGGGGATAATTTTATTCATTCCACATTTTAGCCTTCAGCCAAGAACCTCCGAGTGATGTACTTTTTCCTAACAATTTCTCTAGCCAGGTTAAAATTAGTGATAGTAATTGTCTCAAGATTACTTATCACCTTTTTCCATTTTCCCTTAACCATGGAATAAACATGTCCTAGCAGTTGTGGGGTTTTTGTCATGATCTCTTTCAGCTCACTGACAACCCACATCTGTGTGGCCTTAAGTCATCCTTAACAAAGTCTTCTCCCTTAGGGAGCATTTGTTTAGCGAGACTGTAATGGATAGATTCAGCCAGACACCTAATGGCAGCTTTAGGCTGATGGGGGTATGACCCCTCCCATCTGGTCCTTCTCTGTATTCTGGGGCCCTTCTGTCCATTTGAGGACAGTAGTGGGAGAATGTGGGTCTTTTAAACAGCTTCTGCCCCCTGAACCCATCAAGTCTACAAACTGACCCCCATCTAAAAGACCTGTGTTTTTTTTAAAAAGACCAACTAGGAACTAACAGGTACTGGAATTGGGGTAGGGGTCAACACTAGGAAAAATACTCCTGCTGCACCAGGTGGTTCCCTCTCCCTTATTTGCAGTTAGATTACTTTTTAAACCTGGATTTACTGATCTTTCAGGGAATCACTAAAATGTCTAAAAATCACCTGAAAATTAGCTAATAAGTACTCCCTTATCATGCAACCTGTCCACACCTATCAGCTATATCATGCAGCTATCCCCAATTCCCATCAGCTCTTCTATTTATTTACTTTTGGCTTTGCTGAAAAATGTGGGAGAGCTGTGTAGTGATTTCCACACCACAGCTGGGAGAGAAGTCAGCTGAAGTGGGGAGAGCCGGCCTTTTTACCCTCTAAATTTCTGATCCTACCATAGCATCGGAATCCTGTGTGTGAGGAATCTGCTCTTCCCTTTTTCTGCCACCTCTCCCAGCCCCAGTGTACAGCTGGCAGATATATAAATCCACCTATCAGAACTTGCTTCCTCCTCTGTCCCATCCCAGTTAAAGAGTGTAACTGGGTGCATTCTTACCAGCTGGTAATATTTGGTGGAAGAAGAGGGAAACTACAGAAATCCACCAATCTCCTTAAGTTGCTCTCTATGTAATAAACAAGCACTAGTAAATAAGCATATTTTCTGGCTAGTGGTTGCCAATGGGAGCAGCAGATTTTGTGCCAGGATACTTTTGTGCTCAAGGATTGGTGGACAGCACTTTAACCATAGAGAAGAGTCCCTACTGAGATTCCTATCTGAGTAAGGCTTCACCCAATTCTAATCAAACTTTCAGACTTAGGAGTATCTACGTGGCTTTCATTATGCTTCCTACACATATAGGAGATGACCAGGCTGAGCCCGAGGGAGGGGTCAAATGCATCATCAGTCACGAGTCCTTTCGTACCTACAAGAGATTGAAGTCTAACCCACCTTGAATTCCTTTCTATTCTTAACTCCCACTAATTTCCCTTGACCATTAGTGGTTCAGATTCTTGTAGAGAATTTAAGCTTACAATAAACCTTTATACACATTTGGATTGCCTGGATCTCCTGATTTCCCTGATGCTTGACAACACATACTTTTCTGAAAAGATGAGGGTAGATTCTTGGGGTATTGGCTGCCCTTCACTCTCTCATCTCCTAATTTTTGTTGTAGGATTCAACATGAGAACATTGTTGCTCTGGAAGATATTTATGAAAGTCCCACTCATTTGTACCTGGCGATGCAGCTGTGAGTAGAAGTCCCTACCCTATGAATATGTTCCTACTTGTGAGGTCTGGGGTGGGCAGTTTGTCCTCTGAGATAAACGTTTACTTCTGGAGGGATATAAAATGGCATTACAATGCTTTTGCAGATCACAACAACGCATGTAGTTTTTTCAAAGAAAAAGGTCCTTGCATCCAATGAGGTTACAACTAAAATTGATCTTTTTCCGATTGGTGCAATCCTGATTGTAATTTGAGAAGCTGCATTTGAAGAGTGCCATCATGGGAAGGGCTGGTTGTAATGATCAGATAACATAGGGAACGCAAGTCTGTAGAGAACCAAGAGCAAATGATATTTGAGATACTTAGTTTTATTCCACGTCTATGTAAGAATGAGTTTGGAGGAGAGAACTAGAGAGAGCACCATGAAACCTCCAAATAAAGGATCCCAGTTTGTAGGACCAGTTTACCTTTTTCTGGTATGAACAGAAGCTCTGGAGCTCACCATACCATATATATGGTGGGATTAGGGTTTCTGATCTTCAGGTTTCTAGTTTGATGTCTTAACCACTACAGCAAACTGACTCAAAGGCATGAAATAAATAAATCAACACCACCCATATAAGCTGCATGCTGGGTTCCCTGGCCTCCCTTTTCAATTGGGAAAGAAGATCATTCCTGATAGTTGGATTCTTCCTCTTGCTGAAAGAATGTGAAGGTAAACCAGCTCTCTCTGTGGGTGCAGGGTGACAGGCGGAGAGCTCTTTGATCGCATCATTGAACGGGGCTATTACACAGAAAAGGATGCCAGCCAGCTCATCCGGCAGGTGCTAGAGGCTGTGAATTACCTACATGATCTGGGAATCGTTCATCGGGATCTCAAAGTGAGTATATTGGGATGCTTCGGGGTATCCAACAGGTCCCAACCTTTTTATATGAGAGAGGAGATCCCTGCCCCCCAAGACTAGGAACCATGCTTTGCTAGTAGACATTTATATTTAGTCTGGTTAATCTATTTTTCTGGATTTCCAAAATAAATTGAACTACAAACTACCTGAGGGGTCTGTGTTGGCACAAAAACTAAGCTTCCATTACCACTAAAAACAAGGTTTAAGAAAATATGCGAAGCCTAATTTTTGGAATTCTTTCCAACCTTTTGTTGTAAGAGACACATCACTGGGGGGAAGTGGGAGGAGGCTTAAGAATGGAGCAGTCCACTTAGTTAGAGGTCTCACCCGTTCCGTAGGAATGTTTTGGGGGAATTTGTTCTGAATTTTGTTCTTTTCCATTCACAGTTGGATTTGGCCCATTTTTGAATTCCCCATCTTTCATTGATTTTTCCCACCATGCAAAATTTAATCCCAGTTTCCAGAGAGTTTTCTGGACATGGATATGATATAGAACATAGAACACATGATATATATTTTTCTTACCTTCAGTTGAATTGAGAATAAAAATTAGCCAGGGTTATGTTGTGTGTTAAACTGGCCCAGTGTGCTGTACAGAAGCAGCTTTGCTTTTAGGATGTCAATGACACCCTAAACACAGATAATACAGCCGATGTACTTGACCATGAGTGCTGAAGAGGTTATTCTAAAATGTGATCTACAAATTTCTGAATATGTTACTTCAATGTGTAAAGTACTATCTATCAAATCAGCTTCTGGATTTTGTCTCTTTGCCACATGTTGGCATAACCAAGATGTAAACTAAGAGTGAGGCTACATGAAAGAAGCAACTGAATTTCGTATACTTAATTTTTGTCTAGAAAAAAAAAAGAGACAGGTTTATCTTAAGCAGACTTTGTGCCAGCTCTTTGCAATGAATAAGCAAATGTGAAGCTTTGCTGTGAGGGGATACCTTTAGCCCAAAGCTGGCAGCTGGGAGGATCAGGAGTGGGATAATCAGTCCCTCTGGAGTTCTCACAAATCTCCACTTTTAATGTGGCAATTAGGCAGGTACTGAAAGAGAATAAGGGCCAGGAATGGTTAATTCTCCTGGTTAATTCTCTCTTCAAGTGTAATCTTATTTGCATTATGACCAAAATTCAGAATGTGAAATTTACTGTAATCTGTTACTGCAGTTACTCTGCCTTCTGTTACAAACTGTGAGGCAGAATTTAGTCAGCAGAACTAAAAGCAATACAAAGCTGTTTCCTGCAAGAAATGGTGATCCCCATCCAGTGGTGGGATTCAAATAATTTAACAACCGGTTCTCCACCCTAATGACCAGCTGGGTAGATGTGGCTGGGTGATCATGTGACTGGGTGGGGCTCGGGTGACAGTAAGTCTGGGCATACTGCCAAGAACCTTTAACTGTTATATGGGTTAATCAAGAGGCAATTTCTGTAAGCAGG
>JAOYMU010000192.1:4163504-4173925 GCA_025802295.1 Psammodynastes pulverulentus | reverse complement strand
AGATAGTTTATTGTACTGACTATTATTTTCAAAACTAATTATCATCATTTATGTATGTATGTATGTATGTATGTATGTATACACACACACACACACACACACACACACAAACACACACACACACATACATACCTGGAAACTCATAATGCTATTCTCTTTTAGCATTATTAGCAGCATTATGCAAAATACAGAATGGAAATTAGAACAAATAAATATTAATAATATATAAAGGCAAATAAATTAAAGGCGTGTGTTTAAAAAACCTGGAGGAAATATTTCATATATCTTGTTTCCACTAACACCCTTTATCATATCTCTCAAAAAATTTTTAGACCATCCTTACTTCTACCACATGGTTTCATACGTTGATTTTTCTTTTAAACTTTTCGCCTCTCTTTTTCTCAGGTTCTTATCAATTTGATTTACTCATGATCTTCTCAGTCTTGCCATTCCTCTCAACTCACTCATTCAATTTGCCTTAATGTATTTGTTTTGCAATTCAATTATTTATTCCCTTTATATGACCAAAATACCTCATAAACAAGTACATGTAGTCCTCAACTTATAACTGTTGTTTAGCAACTGTTTGTAGTTTCCACAAGCTTGGAAAGGATGTTTTCCGGCCGGTACAGCATTTCTGGCCATCGTACAATGTTGTACCAGCCCCTACATGGTCAGATGACTGCATTTTGGGCACTTGGCAATCTGTTTGCATTTTCAACCAGTTGACAGGTACTTTGTGATCATGTGATCACCATTTGCAACCTTCTCTGGTGGCTTCCCCAGAAAGTCAGTGGGGCACTGTTTAGGAGGCTCCCTTTTATGGAGTCTTCCAATCAAGAACAACACTCTTGTATATGCATTTTTTTCATCTATAACCTTCTCACTGTTCCAAGCAGCTTTCACTTCCTCTTTCCCTCCGTTCTGTTGGAAAATTAATCTAGCTGTCTTCTGCTTATATATTTTTTCATATAGGTCTCATACTTTCTCTTCCTATATAGTTGCTATACGTCACTCTAGTTTCTTCCACTTCATTCTTTTTTTTAATATATTATTTTTTCTCAATATTTTCACAAATGGAAACTTCAGACAAAGTCAAGTAAGACTGAAGTAATGTGCTTCCACCTGAACAAGATGGCCCATCATGAACTAAATGTAGTTTGAGAATACTCTTCTTGCTCATAACAAATACCCCAAATACCTTGAGGTTACTCTAGAGCAGAGGTGTCAAACTTGGATTTCATTGAGGGCCACATCAGGGTTGTGTTTGTTCTGGGGGAGGTATGGCTGGGATGGGCGTGGGCAGCTCCACATCACTCATGTCTGAGGCACCTGTGGTGGCCTGGGCAGGTCTGAGGGGATCCATTGTCTCCAGAGGAGGAAAGCGGGACCAGGGAGAGTGCCAAACCCTTGAACTCCAGAGGATCCTTGCCGTCTGCTGGTGGCCAAGTGCTAAAGCAGGATTTACCTACCTTCCTTCCTTTTCTTCTTTTTCCTTCCCCCTTCTTCGTTCCCCTTTTTCCTTCTTCCTTCCTTGCTCTCTTCCCATCTTCCCTTCTTTTTCTTTGTCTTCCTCTTTCCCTTTCTCCTTTCCTGTCCCTTTTTGGAGGCTCACATGCAAAAGGGAAAACATTTCTCCTTTTGTTCTGTTTGCTTTTAGTTTCTTTTGCTAGCCTTCTGCCAGCAAAAATGCTATTATTACTAACCTGTGGATTTGTTTTTTAATATAATTTTATTAAAGAAGTTTTCAACAGAATAAAATAGTACAGATTTTGAATTACAGAGAATAGGGAAAAGTAATTTTAAAAAGAAATAAAAAACTAATAAAGAAGTGGCTTCCGATCATCTTAACAGCAGTTATAAGAGCATTTATATTTTACCTTCTTCCTTCCTTCCATAATCTACCCTTTCTAATCATCAAATCCATAACTCACCAGTTCACTTTTTTCAGCAAAAAAACTCCATAAGGGGTTTCCAGTCACTAATAAATGTAATCATTGATCTTTCTCTAAGCAAACAAGTTAATTTTGCCATCTCCGCTAGTTGCATCATCTTCACCAATCATTCCGCCATTGTGGATATTTCAGAATCTTTTCATTTTTGTACATATAGTAATCTTGCAGCAGTAAACTAATATGTGGATTTCTATTTTCATAGAAGTAACTATCTATAATAGTCCTCGACTTACGACTTCAACTGAGCCCCAAATTTCCATTACTAAGCAAGACAATTTTAAGTGAGTTTTGCCCCATTTTACAACATGTTTTGCCACAGTTGTTAAGTGAATCACTGTGGTTAAGTTAGTAACACAGTTAATCAAAGAATCTGGCTTCTCCACTGTCAGAAGGTCGCAAAAGATAATCACATGACCCTGGAGCACTGCAACTGTCATAAATACATGCCAGTTGCCAAGCATCTGAATTTTGCCACGTGACCATGGGGATGCTGCAATGTGAAAACCGGTCATGAGTCACTTTTTTCAGTCTCATAACTTTAATGGTCACTAAGCGAATGGTTGAGGACTACGTGTATATGATATTAATTCATATTTCCGATATTCATTTTACCTGTTTCATTCTTAATTCAACAATAGTTAAATTTCAGGAATTGCTTCAATCTTGTTCTACGCATTATAAAAAAAACCCAATGAAGTAATCAATTCAACTCAATAAGATCAGATCTCCATCATTCAGATCTATTGCTTCCTTTCCCTTAATTTGACAGACATCCAACATACTATTCTTATTTCATGCATTAAATTATTTACCATTCACTCTTCTTACATTCCAAATAGAAATCTCCTATTTGACATACACATGTCCTCCATTGGCTATCATAGCTCTGGTCAACTGAGGTTTTTAATAATAAGGAAACAATTTTATCCTGAGAGATGAATGAAACATTTTTGCTGAAAAATTATATTCCGCTTACCAAAGAAGTCTATCTCATACAAATTAAAAGAGGTTTGAAAACTCTAATTTGAGTGGTCTTTTGTGTATTATATCCACAGAACAAAACTATCAAATAAGAGTTTGGCTGTACTCTACATTGTAATTCAGGGAGGAGAACCTAAAAGACTGTTCTACATTTTGTAATGAAATTTTCAATCTTCTGCTTTTGTTCAAATAATAATCTTATCTGACTGATAGGGATTAAATGATTAGTGAATGTGTGTTGTTTGCTAAATGAGTTTCTTCAAAATAGATTTCACTAGTATCATTCAAAGAAAACGAAACAAAAAAACAACAACAACCAATCAACAGTTTTAATGGAAAATGAATCACAGCAAGTACACATAATAAAGTTTACTCTGCTTTCATGCGTCCATCGTCTATGTTTTAATTTTTGGGGGGAGGAGGGGTTGCTATAATTCAGATATGAATACTAAAGATTTAGCTGTAAGAATTGGCATTAATTATGAATTGCATCCCGACCCTTGTAAATTACCCAAAAATACAGTTTCAACTACAGGTACTCTTCAACTTACAACTGGTTGCTTAGCTACCTTTGCAAGTTACAACTGACCGCTCCCCAAAAAAGACTTACAACCTGGTTTTGACATTGGCCAACCTCCAGTCATGTGATACATTATGGGCACTTGCATTACCCCAGGATCATATGACTACAAATTATGACAGTTTGGCCTGAAACTGTATTTACTTCCAGTTCCTGGCAAAAACCGTCCATAGAGAAAAATAGGTTCACTCAACGACTGCCAGGTTCACTTAATGACTACCACAAAAAAGGTCATAAAATTAGGTCTGTTCTGGTAGCGACCAATGCCGCCGTTTAATAATCACATGGTATCAAATAAGTAGAAGCAAATCCTATCTACTTATTTTGCTGGTATTAACAGCATCCTAGCACATCACTTCAGATTAGCCAATGGGTCAGTGATAGAACACATGACTACACTCTCCACAAGTTTGTTACATCATTCATTCTGGGCAGTTTGCAATGATCATAACTCACAATCAGCTGAAGTAATTATAACTTAATTTGTTTAGTTATTTAGTTATACATACATACATACATACATACATACATACTGTACAGGAGTTAATTCCTTCACAAAATACAGGAAGGGATTATACTTCTGCAAATCAAAACAAGTGACGAAGACAGACAATTTTCAAATGTAGTGCTAGCTAGGATTTTTAAATCACAATTTGTTGAACAAGATATCGCAGTCTGGTTTGCCCATGCCACACTATCAATTGACTGGTGGGTTTGGAATATGTGAGCCATTCACAGTTAACCGAAGTGGGATGTAAACCTGCAGAAATAGCTTCATTTTCAAAGTGAAGTAGGCTGTGAAGGAGAACCTTTTTTAATGTAAAAACAGCATCTTGATCGTCCATCTGTTTTGGAAAACTATCAATACACTAAAAATATTTATGAATATGGCAGTTGTGTTTAAAGTCAGCATGAAATTGACTTTTGAATATAATCTACTGTAGTTTATTGTGAACAGACACTACGGAAAACCACAGATGAAACTGCAAGCCTTACACACACATACACACACACACCTACTAAAAACACTAGTCTAAATTGTTCATGTTATATCACTGCTACATACAATTCCTAGCAATTAAATAGCTAACATTAAAGTTGTCCCAAAGTCAGGTAATTTAATATAACTGATTCAGAAGAACTTGTATCAATCTTCTATGATACTAGCCTGGTTTCTATGTCATTCCAAAATAATTTGTTTAAGCTAAAGTTTCCCGAAAAATCTAGAAACTATCTAGAGAAATCTGGAGTATGTACGAGCTGCAGTGAAGAAAGAAAATTGGAATATTTTGTTATATGAGTAAAAACCGATTCATGATAGTGACAACTATGTCATCCATCAAAAATCAAGAGGCTTCTAGATTTTTTTGGCTGACAAATGATTACATTTTGCTATTTTACAGATTATCTCAAGCAAAAGAAATTATTGCATTTTCTTTCTTTTATACAACAGCTAAATACTACTTGGAAACAACGTCAGAGTTTCCCAAATTTTAATAGAACACTGCACTGTTGACCTTTTAATATGCTAAATATAAATATCAAAATATATCCCTTCAGTCCTCAGCATTAACAGAAAGTCCAATCTGCACTAGTTTAAGAATTTTCATATTATTTTTTTTTATCCATTGTTGCTCAAAGAAAATATAACCATATTTAAGATCATTTCTACTTCTCTATCCTGGTATTCTCCAAATTTGATCACACACTACACAGCATTGGCATTAGGAATATTGGAAATTATGATTGGATTATAGAGGTGATATTCCCAGAGAGATTACATAATCGTTTCCACAAATGGCATGGGCAGGATGTATTTCTCCTCAAAGGAAGTAAGAATAAAATACTAACATATTCAATTTTAAGAGTACATTTCAGCAAAGAGTACATTTCAACAAAAAACAAATGATGATGAAATATTTATAGGTTTCAAAGATAGCATGTAATTTATATTTATTTTATTTTATTACTTATTTTATTACACTATTCTGTATTTTTTTTCTATTTGGTGTAACATCAAATAATTTTCTTCTAAACTATAACTTTGCAATGATTCATAAAAATATAGCTTAAAAGTTTCACAAACAACAAAAATATCATTACTTTTATGGATTGATCATCATTATCATGGATTTTGTAATGAGTGGTTATTGGTATATTTAGAAATGTAAAATTTCAATACAAGAAAATAAAAATAACAGAAAAATGCTAGAATACTGCAAAACATTTAAAACTTCATATCTTAATTGCAGAGACGTTTTAAACTATTAAAAGAAATATCCATTAAAAGACATCTCTCTCCCCAACTAAGACACTAATATTTAATGCCTTGCATTTGGGATGTAAGATTAATTTATTTGATGTGGCCTCACATAGTGTCTGCAATAATACTAGCCTATTCCTGAGGTTACTTTCTAGCCTGATTTTGAGATGAACCTTCAAAAATAACACTTGTGTTTACCTATTTATTCTGCTGATGTGCATGTGCTATTCCAATCCAGCAAGACTCAAATTAGATTTGTATTCATACTTCCAGATATCAAACAGTTAGGCATCACTTTAAAAAATAACTAAATTCAGATTTCCCACTACCAACCACTAATAAAATTGAGGGGGAAATATTCCGATAAACCAACCGTACTGCTTTATAATTGTAAATTATAAAATATCACATCTGCAAACATCCCAACACACAAAATTCAGAAATTATATCTGTAAATTAGTGTTGCAGATTAAACAGAGATGATTAGTGTTATAACAACTTCTCTCTGTCTAGGTAACTTGATCAACAGGTTTTTCATTTGCATGCAGCAAAATCTTAACTGATCACCTCATCTAGGATCAGAAAGGAATCCCCTCCAGGACAAATGTATTCTCACTACTGCAAATATGCTCTAATGGTTTGGGTTTGATTTACTAACTTTATTATCCGAAATAGAGAAAACAACCGGTTTCAAATTTGAAATAGCTCTAAAATTTCTTGAAAATTATTTTTTTATGACTTGCTCCAACTAAGAAACAATTTGTAACTTAAGAACTATTTCTTAGATATATTTATGGAATAACTACACTTAGCAATAATCCTACATAGTTTGCTGGACTAAAAAGTAAAGTGTCTTTGTGAAACATTTTTAATTGTCTCATTTCATTATAAAAAGTATGTTGTACAGTGAACAGGACATCTCTAAATGGGGCAATTTTGAACATAAAACACTCCCAGAATCAATGAACACTGAACAACATCAAACAGTTGTTTTTACTTGAACCAGAATGCTTTATACTCGAAGCATTTATAATACAAAGGATTTTCCACAGCTCTTCTCTAGAACATGTTCAAAATTTAATAATGAAATCTTATGATTATCCATTTATATGAAAGAGAATAGTACTATACTATTAAAGCAACAGGTTTTTACTATTTTTATTTATTTTTTATTCATCAAATTTATATGGCTGCCGTTTGCATATTTTTATAATACTAACATGTAAATACTAATACTAAAATTTTAGTCAAATTACTTATTTGTGTAAGTAGATCATAAGAGTCGCTTAATCGGCGGCTGAAGCAATTTTAGAAAGGAAACAAAAACATGTTTTTAATCATCTCAAATTATTAACACTGAAGCAGTTAAAATAGGAGATCAAATTCCATTCGATAAGAGTTCATCAGTGTTCAATACAGACAAGAAATCTTTTGGATCATCACAATGACTTACAATCACTTGTAAAAAAATAGACCTTCAGTCATCAGACATATTGCCTAAAGTATCTTATTATTTTAGTGACTCATATAGTGCAGTCTAATTACTATTTTTAATAAAGTCTGTGGAGATAGCAGTCTGGCTGGCAAGTCATTGTTGTGCACAGCACAATACATAAACAAGCATCATGCAGAATCAGATTCAGATAATAGACTATTACTTCCTTTATGCAATTGGGAGAATGACAGCCATTTCTGATGACATCTCCACAGACTTTATTTAAAGAGGATTAGCACTGTAAATGCTGCTAATGGTAATATGTATCATAGAAAGATTGGGGGGCGGGGGATGAACTACTTTTTAAATAATAGCAACGTAGATTGATTTTTAACATACAGTTTAATGAAGCCATTTCAGAACTTCTCTACAAGCAATTCAGAACACTAAAGCAATACTAGCAGATACTGCTATACAATTTATGAAATTTAGCATACTCTGAATAATTCTTAGCGAGCAATTCTCAGCAGATTAGTGGAATGTTGATAGTATTATCACCCTCTATTATTATGTCAAAGATGATCTCAATGTATAATAATTATTTTTCTCTATCAAGTATCCAAAATCAAGAGATTTGAGGTAAGAAACTCTGCCCTGCTTTGAAATCTACTTTCAGCACCATGTTTGACCTGCAAGAAACAGCTGTTAAAGAATCAAGTATATTTCAATATTTATTTTTGCTTGCTTTCTTGCTTGTTTAAATTATCTGCTTTCCCATTTATAATTAGTTTTTTTTACATTTTTAAGCTATCACAACCACACTAAGCATTCACATTTACCTCACCAGAACTGAGAATGACGCTCATTCACAAATCAGGATGTCCCGGTGTCTGACTCATAAGATTAAAAAAAGAAATCCCATGATTGAAGTGGTAATTCAAATGCATTTCTTCTCCACAGTACTTCTTCATGTTTTCATCCTTTATTGTTTAAGCCATGAAGAAGCTATTGCTGGTAAAAGTATGAAAGTTAACCCAACCATAAGATTCCCTTTAAGCATCATTCTTGTATTTCCAGTTTTAGACAGTATTTTAGAAAATGTACCTCGAACTTTCATAGCATACACAGGAGCATTTTGCAGAAATATAATTTTGTCATGTGTTAAAGAAAGATAGGCAGATAGCACTTCTAAAAAATAAGCATAAATTCTATAAACCTTTAAAATTAAAGCACTATTGTTCTGTGAAAATTTCAAAATACAGGAAATGCTACTGAATAGCATAAGCGTTATTTATGGAATTGATACATGAAAAGATTCTGTCATAAATATAAAAGTTTATTTAAAAATTATCTTTGGATGTCCTCCAACCCTGTGCTTCAATGTGAAACTTCCATGGATTCAGAAAAAAATGGCATGCTTGTTTACAAAGGCTTAAGCAGGAAATGGACTACACAGTACAGTATGTTGGCCATTCCAAGTATTTCTTCCATCTTATATCTATTCACTTTCAATCAGACAACCTGAGAGAAAAGAGTTAATGGATATCTGTAGGGAGAGGTGGGACTTTCAAATACCAAGTTGCTAACTAACTCTTGCTTCACAGCACATCTACTTAAATGCCTATATAGACCTATGTATGTCTACTTAAAATATAATTTTCACTGTATTCCATGCAGATTTATGTAAGAGAAATTTCCATGTGTTTAACTGCAGCCTCAGAGATTGAAAACTCATGCTAATTTTTAAATGGAAAAGGGAAACTTTTCCTAAAGACTGCTTTATATTTCTTAAGATCTTAACAACATACACATTGAAAAAAGTTGAAGAACTAATTAGGGTACCATAGCTGAAGAGTAAACAGTAATTCTACAATTATCATATGAACAAACTAGTTTTAAAAAGCCAGGCACAAGTACGATATATGAGCCCACCATAACAAATTACACATCAATTTACAATATAATGAATACTGATGAAGCAAGTCTAAAGAGACCAGTACTCAGTTAAAAAAATGCAAAACAACTTCATACTTTATTTATATCGAAGACTACTGTCAATAATATTTGGATAAGTTTCAAAATTAACAGGGAGGGGAGGTAGTATTGTGTTAATCTAAGCAGTAAAGGAAAAACTTGCAACCTACATATAAAGTTGAAAATAACAAACTTTTTTTTAATCCTAACACTCACAAAGAATCCCCAACTAAGACCTAACATTTTCTACCCTGTTTCAAAGCAGAGACACTTTTTGTGAGGGCTGGTATGAACAAAAGCAGAGTCCTAAATCAAATCCCTCTGCCTTTAAAAACACCATGCATGCAATATCCACTTTTCTTTTGTCTGAAGAGAAGACTGAAAACCAAGAGCCAGGGTCTCTCAACTTACTAAGGGGGGAATGGTGTAGATTTTGTGATGTCAGCAAAAGAGAAGCCTGAAAGAACAGTTGTTGCTTTGGTTAAAAAAAAAAATCAACCAACCCCAAAGCTGATGTTAGTGGTCAGGGACTCGGGGCCTTTGTTTAGAAATAGATGCCTTTCCATTCCTGAAGGAAGGATGCCACTCAAAGATAATAGAGAGGAATTGAACACTTAAAAGAGTGGAAGAGGGGTAAAGCCCCTACACTCTGGAAACATTTAATTTTACATTTGCTTTACATGTTTGCTCGAAAATAAGCCCCTTGCGGTTCAGTGGGGCTCTCTCCTAAAAGAATGAGGCACAGCATGGTGGCTCCTACAGCACCCCCATTGAAAAAAAAAAAGTATATCCTGCAGCACAAACTCCTCAACCTCACAATGGTGGTCCCTCTCTATCCAGAACACAAGAACTATACTGAAGAAAGGAAAGTAACTAGTAGTTGTTTCGTCAGCGGCTCTTCCCGCCCTCTCCCGCAGAGAAGCTGCAATCTATCAGGAACAGTTAAGGTGCCTCCGATAGCTTTGCGCCTTCTCCCCCCACGGATCCCCCCCCCCATGGTTAACAGAAGACAGGTTGAAATAGGGGGGAGGGTGGGAGATGTGCAAATACAGGTGGTTCCACACCGCCCCCTCCCTGAAAGGCCGAGGGAAGCCCAGCCATTGTGGCAGGAGTCTTATTAGCAGGATTGGAGCTGCGGGATTAATAACGCCGAGACGAATTTTGCTGAGAGGAAAGAAGCGCCAGAGAGAGGGATTCCGCACCACAAAAAAAAAAAAAGGGAGTTAGCCTATT
>JAOYMU010000192.1:4151453-4163404 GCA_025802295.1 Psammodynastes pulverulentus | reverse complement strand
CCGCACCACAAAAAAAAAAAAAGGGGGGGGGATATATAAAAAAGGCGGGCAAAAAGGGGAGCAGGAGAAAAGCCGCGCGAAGCTTCTTCCCAGCCTGGCACAATCCCCCCCCCGGCTTCAAGGGAGCTGAGCTGGGCACGAAGCCCCCTTTGTGCCAGAAAGACGCAGGTCTGGAAGAGAGGGAAGCAGGGAACCCGGGTACGGCTCGAGGCTCCGCTCCTCCATCTTCCAGCCAGCTTCTCCCCCCCCCCCCCTACACACAGACAGACCCACACAGACGAGCCCGAAGCTGCCGCGGGCAAGCCAGCCAGCCAGCCAGCCAGCCAGCCGCCTTTTGCAGGCCAGGCGAAGGGGCAGGGCTGAGCAAGGGTTGGGCTCTGGCTGCCCCCGCTGGCGACTCCCGCTCACCTCCTCGATGGCCGTCACGGTGTTCCGGCACTGAACCATCCGGGTGGTGAAGTTGGAGGCGGTGGGCGACTTGTAATCCTCATTGGTCTCGGACACGAATTCCGACACGGAGATCTGGTCCGGCATGGCGGGGAGGGAGGGAAGGAAGGAAGGAAGGAAAGGGAAGAGTAAGGAGAGCGGCGGCGGGGCGGCTCCAGGAGAGGAGGGGACGGGGAAAAGGGATTGGAAAGGCAAGCGAGCGAGAGGCAGGCGGGAGGGGGAGCCTCCCCGCCTTACATCGTTCAACAACCCGCCGCTGCTGCAGGGCTTTCTCCTTGCAAGCTAAGCAGCTCGGAAGCGTTGAAGGGGCTATTATTGTGACCTACGCGTAGATATACACATGCAGGCACCTCGCACACACACAGACACACACGGAAATGCCCTAGTTTTGGGGAGGGAAGGGAAACCGGGCGAGCCACGCCGCCCTGCCTTCTAATCACGCACACGCGGGAGGGGGGGGGTTAAACCAAATCAGCACTCCTCCCACAATCACGCACTGGGGGAGAATCCAACGCAGCGCCCGCCCCTCTTGAAGGCCAGAGGAGGTTAGGAGCCCTGGTCGGAACCAGGCAGGGGGGTGGAAAGACCCGGTGTGTGTTTGTGTGTGTGATTGGGGAAGGATATCTGCGCTCCTCAGCTCTGGTACCCTGGCAATGCCAAGGCACGGCTCTACCCCCTTTTCAAAACCATCTTGCAAAGTAGGGAAGGTTGGAAAGGAATGGCCCTAGAGATGGATAGCTAAACCTGGGAGGGGGGAGGTGCGTGGGGGTCTCACCTGAACTTCAAGCAGGTGCTTCTACATGCTTTGTGCTCTTAAATGTTTTGTACAGGGGGTAGGGGACATGATAGCAGTATTCGAGTATTTGAGAGATTGCCACAAAGAGGAGGGAAAGTCAATTTATTTTCCAAAGCACCAGAGGGCAGGACAAGGAACAGTGGATGGAAACTAATCAAGGAGAGAAGCGACCTGGGATTAAGGAGAAACTTCCAACAGTGAGGACAATTAATCAGTGGAACAGATTGCCTCCAGAAGTTGTGGGGTTCAACACTTTAAAGAAAAGACTGGACAGCCCCTTGTCTGAAATGGTATACAGTCTCCTGCTTGAGCAGGGGGCTGGACTAAAAGACCTCAAAAGTCCCTTCCAGCTCTATTTTGACTGTATAGATAGTAGGATCTACTCCTTTGTAAGTATGACGACCCATCAGAGCAGGGAGGCGGAGAATGTTGCTGGTCCCATCCCAGATGGAGATACGCTTGGTGGGACCCAGAAGAATGGCCTTCTCCGTGATGGCTCCCTCTCTCTGGAACATCGTTTCCCCAGAGATTAGAATGGCCCCAGCCCCCCACTCTAATATTCTTCCAGAAGGCACTGAAGACCTGGTTCTGCCAGCAGGCCTGGGGAACCCCGGAGCCCATTAAATGGCTCATGTGATCTGCTGTTGTCAGGGTGGGGGTTGGGGTGATTTTGTTATATTGTACTTTATTAATTTGATTATTTTTGTTAGTTTTTATTGTTTTAAACGTGGTTTTATATTCTGTAAGCCGCGTCAAATCGCCATGGGCAAATAGGCGGCAATATAAGTTCAATAAATAAATAAATAAATAAACTACATTAGTCAATCACAGGCTTTGGTGTGAATCCAGTCTGTAATAGCATAGTGTGTCATCTAGTTAATTTCCAAATTGTGGGTGTGTTGTGTGAACATAGCCAGTTAAAGTCAAGTACAAATGAATTATGTACATAAGTGTGTGAATAACTCTATAAATGTCACCTTATATTTTGCTGTGCTTTTCAAAACAGGAATAAACAATGCCACGAAAATAATGTCTGAACAAGATCTTGAAGAGTGGAATTATTGGAAAAAAGACTTCTAAATGATGTGCTAAATATACTACAAATATTATATTTGTAGTAATTTGTTCACCCATGCCATTTAATAAGACCTTTATATTACCATCAATAAATGATGAATACAATAAGACATCAAACAGGAAAAATATTTTATACAGTAATACTGTGTTGGTAGGCAGCCAGTTTGGCAGAAGACATCTAGTGTACAGGTAGCTTTCCCATCAATCTCTGAAGTAAAGCATTTTCCATCCATGAGGAAAGGTGTGTAATCCTTTGGATTTGGAACCAGTGATGTGATAAGGGGTACACTGAAAAATGTGTGGAGCTGGACAAATCCTGTATTGACTTAATTCTAATGAATGCTAAAGTAGTGGGAAGTAGTTAATATCATTGCTCCTAATATATGTAATTATGTTCTCCTGTCATTTAAATGTTGCTGTTTAATAATAGTATTTGCAGGGAGAGTGAAGATGACAGCAGAATCTAACACCTTGGGACAGTTGATTTAGTATTTTAGTAAAAGAAGTTGAGTAAAAGAAAGTAGGCAGCATCTCCCAAAGAATTATCAAGGCAGAAATTATTTTCCTTTGAAAGGTAGGAAAGGATCTTATATTGTTTCACTGTAAATCCAGAATGTTGAGAAAAGCATGGTTACTGGTGAATAAATACCTCATGCTCCCTCAGTCACATGATTGCAATTTGGGGGGGGGGGAGGTTGTGGGTTTCCAGCATTTTTTATTTCTGACAAATACCATCCATTGGGGAAAAATTCAATTAACGACCATTACAAAAAATGTGGAAAAATTGGTTCTGGTCACAGGGTGCCTTGACTTACAGCTACAACAACTTATGACTCTCATTGGGCCCAGAATTACATTCATAAGTCAAGAATTACTTGTATTACAGGCTAGTTGTAAAAACCAATAGTCTTTCTTAAAAAGGCAAAATGAATTAATTAAGCCAGGTGTGTCCAACTATTAGTAATGCAGTTGCACAAGATATATTTAAAAAATAAAGGAAGTTTGTTATTTATGTACATTAATTATATTATACATTTTACATACGGCCCAAGACAATTCCTCTTCACTTAATGCAGCCCAGGCAAGCCAAAACATTGGACACCAATGAATTAAGCAACGCCTAAAAGTTCTCAAGCTTGTGAGGCACAAAACAACAGTTCTCAGTCTAAATAGAACTGCTATGTAAATGATGAGCAAGTATCTCCCACTCTTGGGATCGGGAACAAAATAGCCATATTTCCACTGACTCAAAAAGACCTGGAATTTAAACTCCAGAACTGAGAAAGTATTAGAGAGAACAACCAAGATTGTGGTGTTCTGCAATAGGCAGATCTGTGCATAAATGAATTCTGTCTTATCTACATACAGTAAATTCTCTAGCCATTTCATGTATGTGAGCTTCTCTGGTAAGTCGTTTCTAAATATGCTCTGCTGGTGTATCGAGTTTTATTGCTACGCCTGGCATAGCTACGTCTTGAAAGCTAAGCATTAATTACAAAAAAAAGGTAGGCAAAACAAGCAGAGTTTCTGAAATTCTTTCCATCCCCTTAGTAGGAGCACCTGTCTGGGTCACATGAGCTGGAGGAGAGGAATTTAAAAATGGAACAATTGAAACTGCTTAAGATGTTCCCCAATGGATTCTTTCACAGGGTGACTTGGGAGGATTTCTTCTAGATTTCTTTCTACCATAGCCCCAGGCATATTTAGTCCACTTTCAAACCCAGTCTTTATTTTTTGTGGCTCTTCTTCAATACACCAAATGCAGTCCAATTCTATTTGGTTCCAGAGAATTATTCTGCTGATGGATGGACAGATGGATTCTCCCAGCCCTTGACATAACTTCCTTCCAACAATCTATTAGTTTGGGGGAGATACGTTGTTTCCCCCATACTATTTTCTGTGACACATCTATATGTAATAAGCAATGCAAAGCAACATGTGTGCCCAAATTATGACTTAAGTTGTTTCCATTCATACAATGTTGTTATACTGTCATGTATGGCTTGCACGTGAACAACTCCATTTGAGATCAGCCTGTGGAATGCAGAAGCTGTTGGTGGTTTATTTTGTTTGAGGAAGAACAGAAATTGGAGGTTCTTAAGCGCTGCTTTGCTATAGCAACATGTATTTTGTGAAGTACCTTTAGAAATGAAGCTGGTTCCCACTGTCCTGATCTTCTGAAACTCATGAAAGCTCAGTTATTCTGGAGGTCCAGTATGTTTAGTCTATGGAGATTCTCAGTCATTCAGATCATGGTTGTCCCAAGTGTTTTTTTCAAGAGGCAACAGGAATTTGTTTTTCCCTTGAAGATGTTTTGCTTCTCATCCAAGCAGCTGCTTCAGTCCAGTTGGCTCTTGGCAAAAAAGCATTTTGGGGACATCCAATATGTTTTGCTCCCTAAAGTCAAAACTTTTGTTATTGGAGATATTTTAGTAAGTTTTGTTAAAATATTCAGACAGTGGTTCCAATCTTCATCAACCTTATTTCTCATAAGCTGAGCCTGACCTCATATTTGTACAATCCATATTCCCTTTCTCTACCACAGTATTAAATCCCAATATGTCCTGAAATAATTCAACTCTGCACCTGATGAAGGACCCCTCTTCCTTAAATGCAAGGAGAATGGGAAGAAAGGAGGAGGAATTAAAGGGGCAAAGCCCACAGAAATAGTCCTTTAAGTATTGATTAAGAATGCCTGAAGAAAACTACAGCATATTGTTATCTAACTAAAATGAGTTACTCCAACTTGCTGGACTTCAGGGCTGACTCTAAGAATTTTAATCTCACCATCCCAAAGATAAATGACATTGTAGAGTTGACTTTAATAGTGACTCCATCCAGGCAGGTTTCTTGGTAGGGCAAAACTGTTTGCCACTGTTTCTAGGTTTTTTTTCTTCCTTCAATTTATCAACCCTACAACTGTGGAATTCCCTGGAGCTCTTCCATCTAACCAGGCACAATGCTCTTGCCTCCTATATAGCCACAACGTTGGCCAGGTGCTATCACCTGCTGCAAAATTCTTTGGCAGAGTAAAACAAATCTAACATCATGCAGTGATTCTGAATTTTGTCGCATGTAAACTGTGTCCATCCAGCAGGCTTAAACATGATTTATTTAACCCAATTTTTGGAATTCAACTTAGTGAATCAGAAATTAAAAACATGGTTTATGGATCTGCACAATACTGAGCTAAAATACAACTATTTTGTGGTTGAGTGTATGAGTGAACACAAAAGAATTGCCCAAGGTAAAAGAATGCATCCCCTCCCAATTGCATTCTTTAGCTCTGTTGTAGGGAAAAGTAATACAGCACATACATGATTGCAGAATTAATTAGGTGGTAATAATTACTACGCTTGAAATTTCTTAATGCAATTCATTAGCTATGTATTCTGTATCACATTCTTTAAATACATTTGGCTTTCTTGTTTCAGATGTTGATTATACAATGAAGGATAGTAGGCAAGGTGTGTAGGACAATTTATTAATGACTTAATTCTTTTAGGTTTCTTTTTCAGAATCAAAAATTATGCCACTTAAAAAGCAATGTGTGATAAAAGTATTTGGGTTTTTTCTTTGGACATTTATGACATTTGTGCTTAGGGGAAAGGCAAGCTCTTTACTGACTTCCAGAGATTGAGGGGCTGGGGGGTTGCTGGAGCTTGGGGAAAGGAATATTCCAGATGAAAGGGGCTGTTGTGGATAAAGCAGGCATCCTATGTCTCACTAGGTGACAATATTTAACAAAAGGGTGTCCATTCTATCTAACCTGGTGGAATGGGTAGGGGACAATGTTCTCACAAATTCCCTGGGCCCATAACATTTAGATCTTGAAAGTGAAGATTGTCACCTATAAATGCACCCAGGAGATTATGGGTGCCAGTGCAGCCTTTACCATGGCAGTATAATATGGGCAAATAATATAATGTGAATGCATTGCTGTCATGTAGACCATTTGTATCTTCCAGATCTTCAAGGGCAGCCCCAAGTAGAATGTGTTACAGAGGTCTGATCCTGAAATGAAGCAAGGTATGAGTGACCAAGAGGAAATCTCGTGGCCCAGAAATGGCCAGAATTGGTGCACAAGATGAATCTGTGCAAAAGCCCCCTTGGCCATGGCTGCCACCTGTTCTAACTTGCTTTCAGTTAAGGTATTTGATCTATGACACGGGTGTCAAATTCAATCACGTCACGTGACATATTGTGATGGTTTTTTGCAGGGCTTTTTTTTGCCTTTGCGGAACTGGGGTGGTTGTGGCCTGCTCATGATGCATCCAGCCCATGGGCCGCCAGTTTGACACCCCGATCTATGAGAATACATTCAACAGATGATTTGCATATAGTCTCATTAATCTTGCTGACTGTTTTGGCATTTTTGAGAGAATGTTTTACTCTTTCTTAGGTGATTATAATCTTTCCTAGGTGATTATAATATGGCATAACATGCTATAATTAATGTGAAATTTGGAGATTTATATGATATGCAGCATTATACTGAATTTTGTTGTTGTTGCCACCACGTACTTAATTTAGTAATAATTATTTTGCAGAGATTTTGCTACCTTTCTGATGATCTCCTCTTTCTCTGTTTATCCATAGCAATTTGCCTTATGGATAAAACCAAATTGGAGAGTAACACCATAGTTTTTATGCTATTGAGGAAATAAAGAGATGAATCAACTGTAACTTGTGTTGCACTTTCCCTCATTAAACTTTTCATTTGATCTTCTCCTTAGAGTGATAAGATTTTAATAATGTCACAAAACTAGATGGCAAGACATGGAGAAGATGGAAGGAAACACAAAGCAGAATCTGTATCTTCTCTGTCAGGATATTAAGTTTAGTAGCTGGAATAATAAAGTTTACAATGGGCCAGAATATAGCTGTGGTTGATTGGTTGAAGAGGGCTGGCTCATGCATGAGGCAATCTACGCTGTGATTGGTTGCTGTGGGTGTAAAGGAGTTTCCCTTTTCCCCCGCCTTTTTTCTTCTGTGTGTTCAGTATGCTGATTGATTTACTTCATGGTGATCCTATGTTCATGGTGATCCTATGTTATATTTTGTCTTAATATAAATGTTAAATATATTTATTTATATAAAATTACAAGTTTGTATCAGTGTCTCTGACTTCATCTGGACAGTTCCTGTGCAATTCCTAGACATTCTATCAATTGATTATCAGACTGATAATCTGCAAAATTCACCAATATACTTTGCATTAAGCTGTGCATCGAGTCGTGAGATAATGCTGTGCTCAATACGTATTTCCAGTGAAACCTACAAAATATATGTATTTAAAACAACAGCATAATGTACTACGAAAGACCTCATCGTACTTGCTGAATAAAACTAAGTTGAATTGAAGGGGACAAATAGGGGTTCAGCGGCTGCTTGCTGAAGTATTTCCCTGCTCTCTCTCTCTCTCTCTCTCTCTCTCTCTCTCTCTCTCTCTCTCTCTCTCTCTCTCTCTCTGTGTGTGTGTGTGTGTGTGATATTCTTTTATAGGCAGAGCTCTGCATTCTCATCCATTCTTTCAATGCATCAATTTGGGCAGTTGACTAAAATAGTGCACAAGGCGGAGGTTGTATTAGTGACTGGTTTTCTTTCAATAAAACAACAGAGTCGGTTTGTGAATGAAATAGACCGTCTCTAAATTTGATCAATAAATAAAATAAAAAATAAATAAATAAAACATGTGCTTATCTCATATTTTCCAAAAACAATTATCTGAATATCCTTGATATTTCTTTGACCTGAAATTTGAAAAGCTTCCATTCCACAGAGCAAATACAGGGAGATGATGGTGCCAGGAAATCCTTCATGAATATGATATAGTCATTAGATTTCTATCTTTCTTGTCAGGTGTGAGAAGTTCAGGAGCCAGGATAGAGTTCAAAAGTACAAGTAGTCCTAGACTTACAACAGTTCATTTAGTGACCTGTTCAAACAACAGCACTGAAAAAGTGACTTATGACCATTTTTCACACTTACGACCATTACAGCATCCCTAGAGTCACATGATCAAAATTTGGACATTTGGCAACTAATTCCCCTTTTTGCAACTTTCTGACAAGCAAAGTGAATGGGGAACTTAATCATGTTACTAACTTAACAACTACAATGATTCACTTAACAACTGTGGCAAAACATGTCGTAAAATGGGGCAAAACTCAACAGAAATTTTGGGCTCAATTGTGGTCATAAGTTGAGGACTTTCTGTACTGCAAGTTTATTTCATGCTACCATATTCATGCACAAGAATCTGATCTATTAAGGGTCAAGGCAAATTGGTGCCAGATAAGAGTCAATGGATTTCAAGTGGGGCTGGACTTAGATGTCTTACGGGGTACAGAGACTCCAAACTGATGATACATTTGACTCCACCCTCAATCTCAGCTTAGTCACCCCCTACACCAGCAGTGTCAACCTCGATTTCATTGAGGGCCACATCAGGGTTGTGTTTGACCTTGGGGGGCCAGTGTGACCAGCTCGATGTCACTCATGTCAGGGGCGCCTGTGGTAGCTGGAGCACTCTGCCAGCGAAAACATTTTTGTCTGCAATGTCCTCCTGCAACCCTCTGCCAGAGAAAACGTAGCTCGGGAGGGATGCCCGCAGCCCTCCTGAGCTCCATTTTTGCTGGCAGAGGCACCGCGGGCTGGTCCTTCTCTGTTTCCAGGGCAGCCCCGTGGGCCAGATCTAAGCACCTCGTGGGCCAGATTCAGCCCCCGGGCCTTGAGTTTGACACCCTTGTCTTACACTACTTTTCATTTAGGAGCTCAAGTTAATAAATCCAGTGCTGTCGTCTTCAATTGATCTCCTTTGAAACAGGTTGAGCTGAGAGAGGGAAAATGTGAGAGAAAGATGGTCCAAAGTCAACAATGAACTTCTGCTGATGGTGAACTAGAAGCTTGGTCTGGCTCCTAGTCCAGCATCTTAACCACTACACAAACTGGCTCTTATATTTGCTGCACTTCCTGAGTCAATTTGCATATAGACACAAGTGGAAAGGCATAATAATGGGATTATCTGGATTTGGCTGTATGTTGTACGAACCCAGACACTGCAATTTGTTTAGTAAAATGATGTTAATAAACATGATGTAAAAGTGATCTGAAAAGCTACTCATAATCATTCAAATGTTATCAATACTCTGTTGTTTGATTTATACACATTCACATTTTTTGTCATTTTGGTTTTCATTATACCTCAGTAAAAGTTATTATAGTTCAAATCATAATAAAGGTGTCGCATATAATACCATGTGTATATTTTGTGAATTGCAAGACCACTAAAGCATTGTAACTAATTACCTTTAGATGTTAAAAAGGGTTAAGAAATTAAATACTCAAAACAATAGGTTAACCTGGGATAAATCTTAAGGATTGTAGGCTCATACATGGAATTGCATTAAATTATAAAATATTAAATAGGTGTTTGAAATTAAGCTGAGCATCATAAGATACTAGGATTAGCCACAATCAATCACTGAATGCATTTTGTTAATATGGGACAGAAAAAATAATCCGAGGAAGTTACAAATTATGTGAATGTTTTGGCTATAAAGAAGTAAATGCCTTTTTAACATCCAAATTATATTACCCACTGTTGAAGTCATAAAAGTTGTCAGAAATGAAGATATATATTGTATATACTTCCTGCAAGACAGGAAATCCTTAATTCTATTTTTTCCCTTAAGTTAAATATAGTATATAGCTGATACCGTACTCTTGTTTTGTAAAATTCTGTACAGTAATAGTTACTGTTGTTACAACTATATCAAATAATAAATAGAATACACACACACGTTCTGTTCCTTGTAGTCACAGGCACTAAATGCCTACAACATATTGTCCACTTGCGTATAAGCAACTGGTAACCTTGTGCCCTCCAGATTTTTTGCATCTCAGTTCTCTAGCCAGTTTGTTCAATAACAAGAGATTTGAAGGAATGCAACCCCAAATATTCTTGGATATTTACCGTGTGCATTCTTCTGTTCAATCATTTTCAATTCTTGGAGATTTCCTGGACAAGCCTCTGCAGTTTGTTAGTAAGGTTTTTCAGAAATAATTTGCCATTGCCTCCTTCCTAGGGTTGAGAGAGAGTGACTGGCCCAAGGTCACCTAGTTGACTTTGTGCCTAAAATGGGACTAGAAGTCACTATTTCTTGGTTTCTAACCTGATGTTTTAATCACTACATCAAACTGTGTCTCTACAAACATACACACACACCTTTAGCATATATTATGCTAATTGTTTCCAATGGCAATAAGACATACATTTTGACCATGAAATGACTTTTTTTTCACTGTGCTGATGAGTATTGTGACAATTCTTTTCATTCCTCTTTTAGAGCACATAGGATAAGACAACGATCCCCAACCCCTGAGCTATGGACTGCACTGGTCCACAGCCTGCCAGGAATTGGGTCACGTGAGTGAAGAAGCCCCATCTGCACATGCACGGGATTCAGACAGCACATGAAACAATGTCCTCCAGACCATGGAACAACCACCCTCCACAGAACTGGTACCTGGTGCCCAAAATGTTGGCAGCCCCTGGGATAAGAGGAACTAAGGAGGAGGGACTTGTAAATTCCAAGTAAGAGGACAGCAGAGAATATGACAGATTAAGCATCCTTGTCAATTCCCAGAAAATAAGTCATTCATTAAAGCTTATATAAGATGGAAAATTGCAGTATTATAATAACTAATGTTTCATTATGAGGCTCATACCACCAAATAGGAGTTAGGCATACAGAGGCATAGCAATTATTTTTGTCATTGAAAATATCAATCAACATTTTTATTAATTTTTCACTATAATTGGTAGCACATGCTAGCTCTACAATCCAAGTAACAAAATAACAATTCGAGTGGAAGGCATAATTGCTAGTTCTTAGGATTTATTTCTTCCCCCCTTTTAAATCATTTCAAGACTTCCAGTGGATTATTCCAATCAAAATCATCATTATTGCACTGTGAGGATTTATTTTTTTTCCTTCTGGATTCTTAATGAAAAATTGTAGCCATGACATCTGGTACAGCAAAAACAAGATTAACATAGTAATTCTGGGGCATCTTTGGATTTAGTCCCACAACAACCTTTATATTTTTTGCATTGTTTTTTTTTTTTTTGCTTTTAGACAAAAACCATGATTTTTACAATACACATTATACCATGTACTTATATCACATATTTGAAATGCACAAATATTAAGAATTGACTTGCACAACCATATAACTACAATCCATTTAACATAGAAAGAAAACAAAAGGGGGAGGGGAAACAGCCTAGGGAAAGAGACCATATGACACATCCTCCTGCCAAAAATAACAACCATTCAACCATTTTAAAAATAAACCATTAGCCTTTACTATACAAAACAGTATTCAGTAGTGTTACCATTGCTTCGGGTGAAGTGCCAATACATACATGAAAATTGAACGCATATCTGTAATCCAAAACCTTATGTCAGAAATAATCCTGACTTTCCAATACTGAATCATTTTTCCTGGCAGATATATCCATAGTTCTTAACATGATTCCAAAATGTTGATAGCAATAGCAATAGCACTTTAGATTTATATACCGCTTTACAGTGCTTTTTACAGCCCTCTCTAAGCGGTTTAC
>JAOYMU010000192.1:4092159-4102474 GCA_025802295.1 Psammodynastes pulverulentus | reverse complement strand
GACATATTTAAGGGAGCCGTGGAAGAAATCGGAAGCACGTAAGGGAGCCGCGGACCGGAAAAGTTTGGGAACCACTGGTGACTCATGTGTCAGATAAGTTGTAGTGTAACCTGTTCGTTATTAATTGTGAAACATCCCAACTATCTTCAGGGACAATTCTCATCCTTGGGGAATTCTAATGTTTATTATCACCTGTCATGTCCTTGTTGTATGAAGATCTTTTTTTGCTCCAAGGGTCGATAGGCCTATGTTTTGTCTTTGTTTGGTCTGACCCCAGTGACTGCAGCAGGCAGAAGTATCTTTTGGCATTGCTTTTTTGTTGTTGTTGTTGCCATAGAAATGGGTTGCTCTGATAGACAAGAGGTTCCCTACAGCTGCTAATCTCATGGTGGCAGGCAAAAGTCATTATTATAGATTCTAGAAATCCGGACAAAGACTATCTAAAATCTTCCATCTCAAACTGGGAACAAGTTTTGAACTTAGCTTGTGAAGGTATTAAGAGTTCTAAGCCAAAACTGCCTACAGCTATAAAAGTGAGCTGTGAGGAATAATCGGTCTTAATAGAATCACTTAATGTGTTTTTGGCTGTGGAGAATAAATATACGCAGCCTAAGAAAAGGATTACGTTATTTGTACTAAAATGAGCGGGTGCAAAAAGAATTATTAGCTTTACTGTAAAGGAATGCTTAATAATAAGCATTCCTTTTATAATAACCTATACACAGCATAGGCTACTACATAAATTTGATATTGTTTCATTTTGCATTGAAGCAAATTACATGAGAAACATGCTTTTATCTCCTATGAAGGTGAATACTCTCCTATTCTGTGCTCATATAGCATCTTTACCCTTCATCTGCTATAGCACTAATGGTACACCAGAAGAAAATGTTGAGAAATAGGCAAATTTTAGCAACAGAGATTTAGAGATAAGGTTAATTTGTGCTGTTTTATTAGCAGGAGCAATTTAACATGACTCCGAGTTAAGTTGTGAATGTCAGCCTTTTGGATCGGCAAGGCTGATATTGCAGAAATCGTCTACTTAGAAGTTTCTGTTTCAACTGGGATCTTTCTGATTTAAACAATAGTAATATAGGATTGTTCTAAGGCAGAGGTGTCAAACTGAATTTCATTGAGGGCCGCATCAGGGCTGTGGTTGACCTCAGGGTGCCGGGCAGGCATGGCTGACTGGGTGTAGCCAACTGAGTGGGCGTGGCCAGCTTGACACCACTCCCCAAACTGCTGGCATGTTTCCTCTTCACACTGGGTAGACCAGGCCGAAGCCACACTGGCTCAACATTTCCTCTTCTCATTGGATAGACCGGGCCGAAGCCACGCTGGCCCAATGTTTTCTCTTCACACTGGGTAGACCGGGCTGAAGCCATGCTGGCCTGATGTTTCCTCTTCGCACTGGGTAGACCGGGCTAAAGCCACGCGGGTTGGCCCCTTACATTTTCCAGGACAGCCCCGCAGACTGGATATGATGACCACATGGCAGGCCAGATTCAGCCCGCAGGCCTTGTGTTTGATACCCCTGCTCTAAGGTCTAATACTGACAGAATATAGGAGAACACTGCTTTGTCCTTTGACTGTGATTATTGCTCAAGCCTATACCAACAATCTAGTCAGCTAACAATCAGCACTAAATTGGGGTCTTAGATAAGAGTTAATGGAATTCAAGGAGGACTGAACTTGGACCTTTTGTGGGAACCTAATGATTCCAGGCTGAGTCCTTGTTTGGCCCTGCCTTCTCTTCTCCTACATGCTAGTTGCCGAGTACCCAAATTTTGATCACCTGACAATGGGGACACTGCAACAGTTGTACAATATGAGGACCGGTTATAAATCTTTTTTTTTTCAGTGCTGTTGTAACTTTGAATGATCACTAAAGAAGTGGTCATAGGTCAACAACTACCTGCTGTTATGTACTGTTGTTTGCTTAGCTGCAGGCTATACTTCAAATAACTTCCAATGCTGTAGAACAAAATATGAATATTTTGATTTTAGAAATATGGGTGTCAGTAGATGTTTGAACAAAGCGATGAGAATTTATACATTATGCCAATCCTGTGTCCTTAACGGTACCAATAGTGCTTGGAACAAGACAAGATGGCTATTTCCTTGCTTCCCAGAGTCTGTTGTCTTGTGGACTCCTTTCAAGGAGCAACTTTTGGGCAATCTCAAGTCCATTCCTTGTCTGGAGAAAAGTTACAGAATCAGTATACTTTCTGGCTTTTCCTTCTATAGCAGTTGTCTAAAATTGGAGGTGTCTTCAGTTCGTGTGTGTGTGTGCGCGCGCATGCGTGTGTCTGCCTGCCTGCCTGCCTTTGTGTGTATCACATATATATGAATTCCTGAGGTTTTGAAGGATTCAATGGCAAAATGCATCTCAGAGTTTTGTGTTTATGGCTTTTCATCTTTTCCCCTCCAGGTCTGAAGAGCAGACTATGAACTAATATGTTGACTTTATATTGTGAACAAAGAAAATCACCATATGGTTTTTAAAACAAACAGCTGAATCAAATGATATAAATGCTGACTAGTAACAAAACCTAGCACTGACAACTTTATTTAAAACATGTTTTTATGTACAAACACAACTCACTATTATATTTCTAATTAAATAGTCTCACTACATTTTAGTGGTAGTTAGGTTTTTGTTTTTGTTGTTGAACTGAGGCATCTCATTTTAGAGAACTCAAAAAGGGAGAGAAATGTATCTCTGTTCTTGCTTCTAGAGTTGGGAGTGTTTTATTTGAGTGCTTAAAATGGGTTCTGTTAGGAATGTATAAATGTATGTTCTACTCCTCTCTCCATATTTTTGAATGAAATATGGATTACAGCAAGCTATGGAAGGTAAAAACAGTTCCTTTCATGTTCAAGTTTGCAATGTAGTGTAAAAATATGATTTTTTAAAAGGTGAGAGACCAGGCATTCAAATATCTTTTTTGCAGATGACGAATTGAATTTCTGCCTGGTCTAATGCTAGGTTAATAGACTTACATGATTGCGATCTCTGCTTCCTTGGCTTCCATTAAGTATAATTACAGCCATTCTGTAAGATAGGCAACTTCACTGCTGATGGCTGCTGTACTCCATCTAATTTATTTTATTCATTTTCAGAAATATTCTGATGAGGAAACCATCATGTTCCAGAGCTGTTGGCACTGGGACCAAATTCGAGTGAGACATGATGGCACAGTGGTTAGAATGTAGTATTGTAGGCTAACTCTGCCCACTCCATGAGTTCGATCTTGACCGGCTCGAGGTTGCCTCAGCCTTCCATCCTTTTGAGGACCCAGATTGTTGGGGGCCATAGGCTGACTCTGTAAACTGCAGGGGCTTGTAAAACAGTGTGAAGCAGTATATAAGTCCAAATGTTATTTCTGTTTAAGTGAGGGCAGAATTATGTCCATATTTGCAGGATTCAGTGCAAGAATTTAGCAGGCTCCAAAGTTCATTAAAGTGACCATTTCTAAAAAATCTTGCAATAATTATGATTCTCGTAACCACTAAATAAGTATTTTTAAGAATCATAACTTGGGAGGGCAGACACGATTTATTCATTTATTTGTCCATTTTCATCTTTGTGATCTGATGAAGATCATTGATTGTCAATCATTGTTATTTGTGTCTAAACAGTTAAGTCTTCTGTTGACCTATTTTTGATTGTCTTCAACTTTTCTAAATTTTGGGGTCTTTTCCAGTGTCTTTTTCTGTCATATTATGTGTCCAGCATGTTTAAACTTTAGCTTCATTATTAGTGCTTCCAGAATCTAGTGTTGAGATTTGTTCTTCTTGCTGTCCTACGTAGTTTTAGTCATTTTTCTATAGCACTGCAATTCAAAGGGATATTTTTTTCCCTCTTTTCAGCAGTTTTAATGCTTCAACTTTCACTGGCACAAGTTACAAATGGGAAGACCAATTGTACAATGTTAGCCTTATGATAAGCTTGTTTAATTGTGTTTAAAAGTAGTCACTTCCAACATATAAATGGTAAGCTGATTATAGAAATAGATATCCTAAAAAGTTACTGTGTATTGTCTAAATTCTTAGGCAGAGATGGGGTACAAATAGCAGTGATATTTTATGCATTTAGCCAGTCATTTAAAACTTAAAGTCATCCAAAGTTTTGTATATGGAAAATTGGAATTGAAGGCAATTAGATACCTTTTGAAAACTCTGCTGATTGCTAGGGAGTATTGCTGTCAGTCCCTTATCTCTCTCAGATCAGCTGTGTGAAATGAAATAACATTTTTGTCATGTTCCTGTATAACCTGGCAGAGATGACCAATTTTGCTTGAATAGTTCTGTATTGGACACAAATTTGCATATCAACATTTTCAGGTGTTTTACTCCATGGGCTTGATAATGTTCTTGATAATGTTGGGATTTAAGATTACCTTCTTAATCAGCTGGACTGTTGGTTTTAGAAACTAAACTATGTGATATAATTATACAACAAAATGCAATAGAATGCTTTTAATAGAAAGCATCTAAACACATGAAAAAATTGCTAAGCAAGAACACCTAAATACTGAAGAGTAAGAAACTTAAAACACTAAAATAATATGAACTCACATATATGAACTCCCATATTATCCCACAAGGAATAATGGATGGAAACTGAACAAGGAGAGATTTAACTTGGAAATAAGGAGAAACTTTCTGACAGTGAGAACAACCAACCAATGGACAGCTTACCATTGAAAGTTGTGGGAGCATCATCACTTGAGACCTTCAAGAAGAGATTGGGCTGCCACTTGTCTGAAAGGGTGTAGGGTCTCCTGCTTTGGTTGGACTAGATGACCTACAAGGTCCCTTCCAACTCTGATTATCTGTTATCTGTATTGAAATAAAAACAATTGTATTGATAATTTTATCTTGTGCTATCTTGTTTGTGTGAGGTGGTGGTGAGGTATAAATACAGAGGCATAGAAAATTTTCATATATTTTTTCAGGGTAGAAAAAAGTTTTCTTGGGGAAAAAATGACATTAGCTACAACACATTTTTATGGTTTTGGGATTTAAATCAGTAGACTCCAATTAAATTCAGGAGGCTCACATCCAGTCGTTCTGAGAACATATTCTTCCATTTCAAGGACATATATATCCTATGAGTCATGGTGGCACAGTGGTTAGAGTGCAGTACTGCAGGCTACTACTGTTGGCTGAATTTGGCAGTTCAAATCCCACCAGACTCAAGGTTGACTCAGCCTTCCATCCTTCCAAGGTGGGTAAAATGAGGACCCAAATTGTTGGGGGCAAGATGCTGACTCTGTAAACTGCTTAGAAAGAGCTGTAAAGCACTGTAAAGCAGTAAATAAGTCTAAGTGCCATTGCTATCATTTTTTCCCATCTGAGGAGAAATCCAATTAGTTGTTAATCCAAGAACTGCACTATGGTCTTCACCATCCACTGAGGGAAGGATCTGTGCACCATCATCAATATGCTGCACAATCCACATGGATGGTCATTTAAAATTAAGTTTATTGTATTTCTTAATAAGACATATAATCTCATAATGGTTGGTTGGTTGGTACATAATTTTAGGTTCAACTGGGAACTTGGTGTTTAGGCTCAGTTGGGATGGAACTTCTAACATTGATTACAAGTAGGCTCACTAAATATGGCAAGGCTTCTAAATTATTGTGCTTTCTTGGTCTCTCTCCTATGATATTATGTGAGAATAGCCTTGGGCAGTAGGAGGAAGTGTCTCAGACCATACAATAATCAGACAAGGGTCAGCTGAGCCCACAGAAGGAATAGGGTCTGGTAAACTCCTCAGAAGGGCCTCCCTTTAGTTTCTTGGACTGTAAAGTTGAGGGGAGAGAAATATACATTCAGACCTACTATTGTAACCTTACAATAAAATTATAATTAGTACTTCTGCTTCTCCTTGTTAGGACTCCCTCACATGGCCAACAATTTCTCCAATATTGTGCAGAAAAGATTTCTCTTTCTTGTACCTTCTGTTTCATTTTTCATGTAAGACTTCCACCACGGGTGAATTGTGTATACCTATTGCTCTGTTCTTCTTTCTATTGCCTGGACCACAAATAGTAACTTTCTCTTTGAATGCAGCCTTCTCTTTTTCAGCATTAATACATTATTGTTACCTCCAGCTTTCCACAACACGTGTCCAGCTAACCACATCAGAGGAACATGTGTCCAGCTAACCACATCAGAGGAATAGTTATTTCCTCAAAAATCTAGAAGTCATTTGTTTGTGCCAGATGTACTTGAAGAAGACATTTCTACAAATAGCCAGCAAGAGTTGCTAAAATATAAGATAAAAAATAAAGAGAGATTGGAGGAATTTGATTTCATGGTAACATATTAAACATCAGAGAAATTTGTAGTATGAAGAGTTTTCAGATTTTATCATTCATTTATTTAGGAAATTAATACATTAATACATTTATTTAGGAAATTAATACATTAAGAAACTTTGTATATATATAAAAAATAACCATATTTCTTGGGGGCAATTTCTATCTGTTGTAGTCAATTTTAAGCATAAGTGAGTACTGATTTTTATCAGATTAAAGAGTGCTACTGTAGTAATACTGACAGTAAGATGAAGCTAGTCATTCTTTCAGAAGAATGATGTTGAAAATGATTAATACTTTTTGTTTAAAAGCTTATTTATGGTGGAAAGCAGATATCATTTTTAAGCTTAATGCCTGAATGTCTCGACTTGCATTGTTTGGAAATCATTTTTTTTTCATTCAGCATGTACTATCTGTTAATTAGATTTGAAGAAGTGCATTTTCCCACACTCTTCCTAAAAAGCAGTACATCCAGTTCTTTCCATCTGATTACTAAAATGTACCTACCTTAGTAAAGACAGCCACAGGAGAGATGGATTAATATGTCAGTTAAAATTGACAGTAGGATGAACAGTACCTAGCTTGGCAGAATCCCTCAGTGCCTCTAACTTTCTAAGTGAATGCATCTCTTCAGAAACACTGTTTTAAAGGGATGTAGCTGCAGTGATAACTGGCATTCTGGCATAAGTACGGTATTTGATTTACATTTGAAATATATATATATATTTATTTTGAACCAACTAGCACAAACTTTAGCAAGTGCTTGATATTTCCACATGAAATTACCTTAAGCAATTTTTGGGGGGGTTTATTCAGACCTGAGTATATGCATGAAAAGAACAAAATGTAAATGAAAGAAAATTATGAAATAATAGTCTTTGATAGAAATCGTATAAGATAAGGTTTTACTGAACAGAAACGTATAAGGACCAAATATTAATTATTACATAAAGGTAAAAGTGTCCCTGTGAATTATACTTTGCTAGTCATCACTATAGTGGGTGGTGCTCATCTCTGTTTTATGGTCACTAAGCCAACACTGTCTGAAGATGTTTGCCTAGTCATGTGGCCAGCATGTCATGGAATGATGATGGCACACAATCAATCAGCAGAAATAAACTCTGAAATTCTTTCACCTTTCATGCATAACAATTTCCATCTTGGTGAGATATATCAGATACTATTCAGCTAGGTTGCTTTTAAGAGGCAACCTCTTCCTATTTGCTCATGGTCCTTTAAAATGGCAGATTTGAAGGACCATGAGCTGATTCCTGCTGTGTTAATCTCCCAGCACCAGGGAAATAATGTATGTATTGCAAAAATGTAAGGAAGATTATCGGGGGGGGGGGGGATTTCCCATCCCATCCCTCTGATTTTTGTCTTGGGGAAATATAGTCCCCATATAGTCAATCTGAATCACATAATCATAATGGCTATACTTTGGAAAACATACTGAATGATTGTAAAATCAAATCCTAATGGAATAGGTAGCTTCTACAATGTTCAACGTGTATGTTGGACAGCGTAAAACTCTTAAAGAAAAGGAGAGATTTCTTCATTATTCTTGCAGTCAATAGAATTATATGGTCAAAGACTTAACAAATTATTACCTATTTGGTTGTTGCAAATATGATATAGCAGTAATGTCACACTAGGATCATAGAATCTTAGGTTTATGCCTACTCCATTATGGTGGAAGTCTATTTTTCTCCATATACTGTAAGATTTGCTCCACATAAAACTATTTACAAATATGAAATGTCCTGACCTTTGTGAAATTCATCACATGACATGCATATATTTATGTTTTCACAATGTCCATATATCCAGAAACCATCACTAATCGTAACTTCCTAATAAAAGAAAATAGCAAAATAGTTATTAATCATATATTGTGGATTGAAAAATGGTACCTACAAATGCAGCTTCTCAGTAAGACATTCATTTGAAATGATCTTTAGCAGCATTAATTATTTGTAAGTAATTGGACAGCTATAAAATGCTGTTTTTTAAGATAGATGCATAATATAAAAACTCATGAAAAATGCATAGTAAATCTGTACATTTCAGAATCTCATGAAAAGATTTTTTGAAATATTAATTAAATCAATATATGCTAACATACATCAGGCTTTTACAGTTGTTTTAGGAACAGTGATGCATTTGATGGAAACATACTGCTCATGTTTTTAACAGTCAAATTTTGAACAATATAATTTAAAAAAAATACATTCAGGGTATGCCTTTTGTTTCTCAACATAATTTGATTGTGATAATAGTTTTTACAATATCAACTTAGTTCTGATGCCATCATCCCTTCTTAGATTATCTTTCCCTAAATTGAAAAGCCAGTGATAAAATAGAAATATTATTCAAGAATTTTAATTCCCATTTTTTAAACTATTAAGCAAAAACCTGCTAGACAAAATCAGGCTGTGAAAGGCTATGCTGTCTGCCATGAACCATACGTTACAGAGTACGTACACCACTGAAGAGCTGTGATGGAGCAGCAGTTAGAATGCTATATTGCAGGCTAATTCTGCCCACTGCCAGCAGTTCAAGCCTGACTGGCTCAAGGTTGATTCAGTCTTCCATCCTTCTGAGGTCAATAGCAATAGCCAGGGCTTTTTTTCTGTCAGAACGCGGGGGAACCGCGTTCCGGATCCTTTCGGAAGTCCGGATCACGTGGTACGGACTTCACCAATTGCGCGCTATTACTTCCGGGTTTTTTAGCGACACGATGGGGGGTGCGTTCCGGCACCTTTCTTTGAAGAAGAAAAGCCCTGCTTTCCACCATACATTAAATATATGCTAATTATATTCTAAGACTAATTAGACATAGTCAAGGTTGCTTTGCAGGGCAGCAGCATTGTCAGTAGTGTTAAATAATTTTACATCATCGGTGAAGAAGACGCAGCTCTTTTAATGTTGTCACATAGGACATTGATATAAAGCAGAAATAGTGTGGTCCTAAAACACTGCCTTGCTGGATTTGATAGGGCCCTTCCTATTTTGACTATTTGGTGCCTGTTCGACAGGACCACATCTGTCCACTTGTGCAGATTTCCGGAGATGCCTTAAGAACTAATTTTAATAGTAGTTTGTCGTGCATCACTGAATCAAAGCTTTGCAGAAGTCTATGTAAATTGCATCCATTGCTTTACCCTGCTCAAGTTATGTGATCCAAATGTTTCTGCAGTGTAGGAGTTGCAGATTACAGGACAAATTTTTCCTGAAACCAAACTGCTTATTAGACAGCAGGTTGTTTGTTTCTAAGTGTAGGGTGATGGATTGGTTTATAATTGATTCCATGACTTTACAGGTTATGCAACACAGTGAGATTGGTCTGTAATTTTCTACTAGATTAGGGTCTCCCTTTTTAAAAATAGGTATGATTGTGGTTAATGACCATAAGTCAGGCACGGAGCTGGTTCTGTAAGCTATCTCATAGATTGCGCATAGAAGTTCAGCTAGGGCAATGGCAATCCATCAGGGCCAATAGGTAGGGGTGACTTTAGATTACGTAGTGCTGTTTCAATGTTATCTACTGTAAAATCAATATGTAGTAAATTGTTACAATTCGTTGTGGTATGACTAGGAAATGGGGGGCAGCAGCTATTGCTGTCGACAAAGACTGAACTGAAGAACGTATTAAGGAGATTGGCCTTAAGAGCTTCATTGTTACAGTCTTCCCCATTAGGCCCTTTTAGAGGTGGGATAGTTTTTGAGTCTTTAAGTTTTGCATTTACAAAATTATAGAAGGCTCGGGAGAAGTTCGAGTTTAACATCTCTTCCTCCTGTTTGCAATGGTGATTGGTGCATTTGGCCTTTATGTGGTGGCATAAGGTTTTATAGCAGTTTTTAAAGTTAGCTACGTAGCCAGTTTTATTTTTTCACCAAAGAGATTTTTTCTTGGATTGTAACTTTCTTATCATTATGGGTAATTTTTTTTTTTTTTTTTTTTTTATTTAAATGGTAAAATA
>JAOYMU010000192.1:4013205-4026510 GCA_025802295.1 Psammodynastes pulverulentus | reverse complement strand
CAGAGTCCCGGTCACGTGGTCCGTCTCGACCAATCGCGCGCTCTCATTTCCGGGGTTTTTGAGCGCGACGACGGGGGTGCGTTCCGGCACCTTTTTTCAGAGAAAAAAAGCCCTGCACCAGACTATCCACATACGATTGTTCACTATCTTCTAGTGGCATTAAGATTCTATTTTCACCTTTCCTACAGCCAATATTCAAACAAATTGGTTGGCTGCTTTCTGACTTGTATTAAAAGTGAAGATGATAGTATGTTGGTTTTACTGACTGGCAAATACCAGTTTCCAATCACAGAAGCCAAAAATGTAGGCATTTTAGAACGTCATTCCCACTTCAGATATAAAAATTGTTTTTGATTCCTAATGTAAACAAATAATGATAAATGGGTGATATTTACTTCCTCTCTATAAAGTCTTATTAGAAAATGCTGATGTATAAATAAGTGCATAGATCAGTGAGGATCTATATATTACACTACCTTAAAATGTGGTTTAATTACACAGGACAGGTAAGTTGTTTTTCATTGTATTGCTTATCTGCTTAACATCTTTTGTGGTTTATGCCGCCTTAGCTTTCTGACATCAAACAAAACTGTGTGTGCTCTTGACACTTCACCTATTCCCAATGGTGTTAAGAGAAACCTGGCTGTCCTTCATAGCGTATTATGTGCTTTGGGGGAAACCCTTTGAATGGTGCGGCTTTTGACTTTCTGCATTTTCCCTTCGCAACTTGCAGTTTTATATGGTTATATAAAAGTTTCACTACTGCTTTGTGTTGCTGAAATGCTTGTTTAAAATAGGGTGGGGTATCTTTTTTTTTTTTTTGCTGGATTCTCATACTGGTTTTTTAAAAAACCGAATACACAAAGACTCTTAGATTAAGTTTAAATTTCTTGCGCCATGAGGATCAGCAAATGGGGAACTCTAGTTGAAAGAAATGTGTTCTGCCTAATCTAATAAGCTTCCTTATTTTTGGTTTGAATTTCATTTCTGTAACATAATATTAACAAATGCCCCTTTTCCTTTCGTTAGGTGCATGATACAAGTTTAAAATAACACTGTCTATTTGCTAATTGCATGTTAACTGAACACTAGCCAACATTTTAAAGTGATTTATTTCATATCTCACTCCTATTATACCTTTTTACAAGCTATCATTTGTTGGTGCTCAAAGTTGGTGTCAACTGTCTGAAATTATTGTCTATCTTCGTAAGTTTCTTCTTCTTACAGCTTTCAGCTACTCTTATATTCCCATGTTCCTATGGAACAAATCCCCTTTGCTTCTGGCTTCATATAGATATTTTTGGCTCTTGATTCCTTGATTCCAGTATTTAATGAATCCAAGCACAACAAACTTTATTACACTTGGAAGATTTTACTGAACTAATGACATTTTCTGAGGAGGCAACCAACCATTGGAATGATTTAATTAAAATATTATTTAATTAATCCAGTCATTAAGAGCCCGAGTTAAAGTCCAGTAGGCTGAGAGTTAGCTACCGTATTTCAGCTGATTTCGGTGAGATGCAAAATTTAGGCACCTGATGTAAGCAATTCACTTATCTAATTTCTAGAAGAGGAAATACTGTAAAGCAGATAACCACATGGTACAATAGCCTTCCCCAACTTGGTGCCCTCCAACTTACAACCCCTACAATCCCAAACTAGGAAAATGAATTATGAGAATTATAGTCAACATATTTGGAGAATGCATTATGTTGGGAATGGCTGGTTTTACTATAAATAATAATGTTATTGCTTCAGTTATATGATAGAAGCTAACAACTTAAGTAGAAGTTCATGAATTAGAACTAGGCAGTACTTTAGATCTCATTCATGAATTTACTTTCAACATTAAACAAGATAAAAAAACCCTTTCCATAAATAGATTATTACTAAATAGTGATATACCTAGTTGAAATAATGGTATATAAGAAGTATTTGATACATTATTATCATGTTCATTACTATTATTCATCTTATTTATAAAGAAAATGAAATAACTACTTGCCCAGAACCTTATGGATGAGTTCAGCAGGTATTAAAAACAGGTTTCTTGTATCCTGTTGCCAAATGTACTGTATATACCCTTTGTTTTTCTAATATAAAGATAATAGTACTTGACACAGAAAAGAAAAAAAGAGTAGACCTCTTACATTCAATTAAAAATGAAAACAAGCCAACTGCAAATATACATTATTTATTTTACAATATTTAATAGTCCCCTCCCCCAGGTTCTGGGTGTAAGGTACAAGAAAGTCAAAATGCAAAAACAAGACACAGCACAATCAATTAAAATAATGGCATCAGTAAACAGCACAGAAACTTGACCACAGCTGCCCATAAATAAATCTGCTAAAGAGCCAAATGGATGCTGAACAAACTCTTTTGGCTTGTTTGGGAAATGCTGGTAGTGTTGGGAACCTCCATCTCTCTCGGGGAAGAGTATTCCACAGAACGAGAGCTGCTACGAGAGAAAGTGTGTGCCAGTTCACATCTCGTGCCTCACAGAGGAGATTTGCAAAAAGATCCTCTGTAAAAGACCAGATTTAAGGACAGGCAGATTTAAGTCTGGTAAATACACCCCAAGGCGGTGCTTTAAAGGACTTGAATAACCAGCCCTTTTGATTGGGTCTAGAAATCTAGCAGCCAATGCAGCATTTTAAAGATACGGATTATTCTCACATGTCAGCAGTATCTAGTTAGAAGTATGACTGTATGTTTTGTGCTGGACATAGTTTTTACTGATGATCCAAGTCTTACCCCCCAGAGGAGCTTATTTCACAATACGAGCAGAGGTGGTATTTGACCGGTTTGCACTGGTTCGGCTGAACTGGTGGCGGCAAAAACTGCCGCTTGAGCGAACCGGTGGAAAAATTATGGCTACCAGTTTGGCTGAACTGGTAGCTCAAAACCTCCCTCCCCACATGCACGCACTTGCCCCGCGCTTCTGAGCATGCGCGTGCTTATCAGCTGAGAGGACACTGATCCTCTCAGCTGAGCGGCAGACATTTTCTGTCGAACCGGTAGCTGGAAAACATGCGCAGATGATCGGAAAGGCCTCCCCCGCTCTCTCTGACAATCTGCGAAGGGTTTTTAGCCACCGGTTCGGTAGAACCGATAGCTAAAAAATGGCTGCCGATCAGCTGAGAGGATGAAAGGATCCTCCCAGCTGATCGGCGCTCACATGCACAGAAGGCGCATATCAATAGGCGTGCGCATGCGCAGAAGGGTAGGGGAGTGCACACGCGCAGAGGGAAAACATGCGTGTGCGCTTCTGCATGCGCGCACATGCGCAAAAATACCGAACCGGTGGCAACCCGGAGAGAATACCACCGCTGAATATGAGGACCACCACAGAAAAACACATCTCTTGGTTGGAAACTCTCAGGAGCAAATTGGGCATACTAATTCTACCAGGAGGTGAACTACTTCCATATTTTAAAAGGATAATATGGAAAGTCTATCTAGAGCTCTCTTTTCTGGAGCAGAATGTAAATTCAATGAATGAAAAGATACATGGATATCAGCTCTGAGTTTCTCGTGGGAATAGCAGTTAGAGTTAACAAAAGTAAGCTATTTTCCCTTCAATAAGTAGAGTTTTTCTATGAACAATTGTTCTTAAATTGAAACATTGTAGACAAGCTTTTATCATTTTATGACGCTGCTCTTCTAAATTATCTCCACTAGGAAGCAAATGTCCTTTTAAAGCAGACAGGTGTATATTTTATGTATGATATGTTACAGCATTCTCAATATGATACATTTTCTATGATAATTTAAAATTTCTAACAAATTGGCTGGCATAGTGATTCAACAATGTAATCTGCCAAATTATTTATTGTATGTGGGTGTGAGGATTATATGCACGGGCATGTATAAATCTAAAGTGCTATTGCTATTCACTTACTGTACTGCTTTAGTTATTATTTGTAGTTGTTTGCTGATCCAATGTTTTAGTTGAGCAAAAGATAATGGATCTGTTAACCTTGTATAGAGACAAGAGCTTCTTGAAGTGGAATATATATTTAGAATTTGAGGAGGGGGGGTGATGTTATGCCATCAGAAATTACAGTGGAGGAATTACAGAATGGCTTTACTTTGTTAAACATATCAAAACATTGACAAAACATACATTCTATACAGCCAGCTGATGAAACTTATCTTCTACACGAACCTTGCTTCATTTTAAAATTGTATCCCATTGTGGAATTACCTAAAATACTTCTTGTTACTGTGTCATAACTTTTAAGCCTCACAATCCTGACTTCTCATAAATTAACTCATAAAGTATCTTCTGGGATCAATTATTAATCTTGAATCATCGCTCTCATAAAACAACTAATTTCTAGAACTAAAACAGCTTTTGTTAAAAGTATATTGCTAATCCCTCCAAATAAATTTTCTTCTTAAAATTTTCTTTCTATGGATTCTATTAAATTTGATTACCTATTTATAAATCCTTTCAGTTACATTTTCATCTGTATATTTGCAGTTGGATCTTTTCTTTTCTGGATTTACCAGTAAAAATGGAATAGCATATTTAATAATTGTTTCTGTTTAAACACTGCAACTCTTAATACTTCAGACCTAGAAATAAAAATCCTTAATAACATGTTAAAGTATGTTTTTGATTAATATCCCTTACAGTTTAAATGAGGGTGAGTGGGTGAAGGTAAATAGCAATTTAATAAAATAGAATTTAAATGCTGATGTATATAGTACTATTTGATATCCTATTTAGCTTAAATGTACTAAAACTCTAAAATACTATTTCCCTCTGACTAGTAATTTTAGGTATGATATCTTAATGGATGGCCTTTCTGATGTTGTTATTGTCTTCCTATAATTTGTGTTAGGTGTTATTGTATGAAATGTTGAAAAAAGCAAATGTAGGGAAATGAGAAATGACATCTGTGGGTTAATTTTTAAGAAAGAGAGAAAAGAAAAGATTTATCTTGTCATAAAGCAATTTCTTTAAAAAAAAAGTCTAATGCATTTGGATGAGAACTTTTTTCAGAGACAGAGAAGTGAGGTTTACTTTCCAAACTATGTCTTACTATACTGCCTATGAAAAAGATTATCTACTGAAATGTATTTGGTTTCTTAGACTAAGGATTCTCATTATTTCAATAAATACCATTTTCAGGTTTTGATTTCCCCCTCCTTGGGATTTGTTGTTGTTTTGTTTCTTCCTTAAATTGCTTTCTTTGCAGTTATATAGCCAAGCCTCATAAACTTCTCTTAATATATTTCAAATACATAGAGCCTGAAAGCATATTGCAAGCTGCTAGATAAACCATATTAAGATTGCAATTTCATGTGTACATATTTAGCATTAAACCAGACTAATGAATTGAGATTCATTTTTGACAAGACATGCATACATTTGCATCATGTTGTTTGCACAGGACAAGGAGATAAAATCATACACAGTAATTAACCAAATCACAATCTAAATAGGTATGCAGAAATATCAACAATAGCAAAATGAATTAGTGTAGCAAGAGTAAAAAATAATAACAATAAATAACCAGGGTCAGGATGCTAATAAAATTCCAGAAAGCTACACATCAGCTGTATATTAAAGTAAAAGTTATAGTTTTAGCATACTTACATTCAGTTCTAAGAAATATTTTTTTAAATCGCTACTGCATTTACCAAGTTGCATATCATGTAGATTGATGTACTGTTAGCTATAGGCCATTCTTGTTTTTTAAATTTTATTCTGTGGTTATATTGATTGAATGCTAATTTATGGCATGTAATTCCAAAATAGGGACACGGTGGCTCAGTGGCTAAGATGCTGAGCTTGTCAATTGGCAGTTCAGTGGTTCGAATCCCTAGTGCCGCGTAACGGGGTGAGTTCCCGTTACTTGTCTCAGCTTCTGTCAACCTAGCAGTTCGAAAGCACATTAAAAATGCAAGTAGAAAAATAGGGACCACCTTTGGTGGGAAGGTAACAGCGTTCTCCAGCATGTCTGATTGGAGGATTCATGCATGGGTAGAACTCCTAGTCTCTGCCCTCGTGACTGAGCTCAGATATCTTGTATAAAAGGCTTCTCTCGTGGGTTCTGCCTTCAGTTTCATTTTCTCAGTCTTGCCCTACACACGGAAAAATTTCTCTCTCTAAAAGAGCTTCAATTTGAACAAAAGAAAAGGAGCGTAAATAAGGAGATCCAATCGTCTTCACTCCAATTGGGGCCGCCTCTCAGCTGTTCGCTTTTATAGAGCACAGCAGGCGGCCGCTGATTGATTACGGAGCCTCACGGCGTCTCCCGGTCCACCGGGCACTCCGTAGCCATTTTCCAGCTGCTTTCACCTTGAGGCATTCTCCAGCCTGCCGGAAATGCCTTGATTAGCTTCGGGACTCCAGGGAACGCAGCAGCTTCAATGGAGATTGCGCCAGAGGCTTCCGGGCCTTCTCCGAAGTTATTAGATCGGATCGGCTGCTGGTGAGTGGGCGGAGTTGCTGGTCTGCTGTTGATCGCTCTCAGGCTTGGAAAATTGTTTAGAGCTCTCTCCCTGGGCTAGAAGAGGGAAGGGGAGCTATTGCAGAAGGTGGACTGGCTTATTTGTTTTATGTCCTGTGGAGCTGTGAGTGAAATCTGATAGAAGAACAGGATGGCAGATTTAAGGAGCCAAGGAGGGGAGGAGGAGGTTAATCCCTCCCCCAGGGAGCCCACTAAGCGCAGCCAGGTCTTCCACAGAGCAGCCACCAAGGCCCCGGGTAAGGCCAAATGCAAAACTAAGCACCTGCAACCTACTAAAGCAGAACAAAGGGCAGCTAAGCATTTGCAGGAGGCTCTGGAAGAACAAGTTGCTCGCGCTGAAGAACAGGTCAGATTGGCTCAGGAGCAGCCTTCGACTTCTCAGGCATTTTCTCCTGTTAACCGTCCTTTCATTGGGGATTCTAGGCAGAGAGCTTTATCACCAGATGGCGCTGGTGAGCTATCTTCAGATGCAGAGCAAAGGGAAGATTTAGCTCCTATTGTCCCAGCAACAAGCCCTAAAGCTCCTTTGGCTTCTAAGTCAAGAGTAGAATTTCCAAATAACCCCTCAGGGAGGGGGCCCCTCCCAGGGATTCTTCTGGTCTCGAAATGTCAATGGAAATGCAACAATTCATTGCAGAAGCTGTGGCCAAGAGTATTGCTGCAGGCTTGCAGCATCAGAGACATCCAACTACTTATGTGGCATCTGATTTCTTTCCCCAGCATCCACAACAGGGGTTAACTGGAGAGAGATCCTCTTCCCCAGAGAGGGGGGCTGAACATGGAGCACGCTCCCCTTCCCTTCATGGTGGCTCCTCCAGGGAGGAGGAGGATCAGGGAGACCAGGCTTGGTCTGAAGATGAGGGAATACCCCCTGAGGCCCCAGCCTTCTCAGGTCTTTTCCATCCTGCTGTGTTTAAGTCCCTGTTGTTTAAAGCTAGGAATACTGTGCATTTAGAGGGGGAAGCTGAAACTGCAGGTTCTAGCTTAGGGCTGCAGGACCCTGAGGATCACCTTTTTTCTGAACCTTCAGAGGAACCTGAGGTGGTTCCCTCTCCTAAGCTTTTTGTTAATGTGGTTCATGCCAATGGGCTCAGTCAGGGTCTTTCACGGTTCCCTCTAGCACCGATAAGGGGCTGTATAATATTGGGGCAAATCTCTCTCATCTTCTGGAGTTACCCACTATAGATAGTCCTGTAGCCTCTTTGGCCTCATCTGCTATCCTGTCTTCAGATGTAGCAGAAGGGCTCAAGCCAGAGGACAAGAGGGTAGAGCTTACTTTCCGCAGGACGCACCAAGCGGCTGCCTGGGCTATTAAGGCTGCTACTGCAGCATCGTTCTTTAATAGAACATCCTTAGCATAGCTTTGTCAGCTTCAGGACCGTATCCCCCCTGGTGATACCCGTATCCATCAGGACATCAATAAATTGGTAGCTGCCGTTGAATACTCGGCTGATGTGACCTTGAATTCAGCCAAATTCGCAGCAAGAGCCATGGGGTCAGCTGTTGCCTCCAGGCATTTACTACGGCTTCGCAATTGGCAGGCAGATGTCAAAACTAAATGGTGATTGGCATCAGCTCCATTTGCAGGGGGAACCTCTTCGGGGAGGCGTTAGAGCCAATTCTCATTGAGGATAAGAACAAGAGGAAGGTGCTTCCTTCTTCTCAAAGGCGCTCCAAGCGGCATGCCACTCCATATTTTTGGAAGCAGTCCTTTTGGCCTTCTGAGGCAGCCTGGGATCTTTCCCAATACCAGAGGCCCTCTCAAAGCAGCCCTTTAGAGCAGGGTACAGGGGAGCTAGACAACAGCCCTATAGTAGAGAGGCCTTTAGAGGCTCTGGGGGATGCTTCTCCCGTAGGAAATGACAACTTTCAGGAGTCTCCCATTGGAGACCGTCTCGCACTCTTTGCAGATCAATGGGAGACTACTACCTCAGACGCCTGGGTCATCAGAACAATAAGGGAAGGCCTGAGGCTGGAGTTTCTTACCCCACTCCCGAGGCACTTTACTCACTGACTGTCTCCAAAGAACGCATTAAAGAACAGCGTTATGACGACAGCAGTCAAGCACTTGCTGGATATAGCAGCAATAGAGATGGTACCAAAGGAACAACACGAACAGGGGTTCTATTCAATCCTATTTGTTGTTCCAAAGTCCTCGGGGCTGGGAAGGCCGATTCTAGACCTCAAGAGGCTCAACAATTATGGCGCTCAACAAATACAGGCGCTTCAAAATGCAGTCCCTTCAGTCCATCCTAGAGGGAACAAGGGAGGGAGATTTCTTGGCATCCCTGGACCTCACGGAGGCCTACCTCCATGTACCCATATGGCTCAACCATCGGCAATTCCTCAGGTTTTTCTTTCAAGGGCGGCATTACCAATATAGGGCTATGCCGTTTGGCCTCTCCTTAGCGCCTCGCACGTTCACAGAGTTGATGGCAGCTCTGGCAGCATATCTGAGGTCGATCCCCATAAGGGTCCAGTGTTATCTGGACGACCTGCTTATTCAGGCCATCTCTTACAACCAGGCATCAAAAGACTTAAAGACCACCTTAGCCTTTTTTCAGCTCCATGGGTTTTCAGTCAACCTTCAGAAGAGCAGCTTGACCACGAGCACTCATCTGGTGCACCTGGGAGCGATCATAGACACTCATTTGTGCGAGGTCTTCCTGTCCCAAAACCGCCTAGACAACATCAGGGTGGCAGTATCAGGGATCAAGTCAGAGCAGTTGGTCTCGTTGGCCTCCCTGTCACTGCTATTGGTCAGGATGATATCCTGCATAGCCATAGTCCCTTTGGCACGACTTCACGCCAGATGACTCCAATGGTTCCTGTTGCCGTTTCAACAAGTAGGCTACAGCGACTCCAGGATCAAGGTACGCATCCCATCTCGCGTCATTCAATCTCTTCAGTGGTGGCTCTCCCCGGCGATGCTGAAGGGGACAGTGTTCAAAGAGCCCAAATGGTTGTTGTTGACCACCGATGCGAGCTTATTCATCTGGGGGTCTCACCTTTAGTCCCATATGGCTCAGGGTCGCTGGAACCAGGAGGACTTGACCCACAACATCAACTGGCTGGACCTCAGGGCAGTCCACCTCGCACTTCGACAGTTTGGGTCAAGGGCCATCATCTGTTGGTCCTCACGGACAATGTGGCAACCAAGGCCCACATAAATTGTCAGGGGGACACCCATTTGGGTCCTCTGATCTCCGAAGCAGAACTACTGGGACTGTGGGCAGAGAAGTTCCTGCTCTCGATCCAGGTGGATCATATATCAGGAAAGGCAAACACCTGGGCAGATTGGCTGAGCAGGGCCATGCTGGATCATTCAGAGTGGCACCTGAACTCGGAACTATTCCACGAGCTAACTCTCTAGTTCGGCCAGCCAGTTCTAGACCTGTTCGCCACGGCAGAGAACTTGCAACTCCCGAGGTTCTTCACCAGGTTCCCAGAGCCGGGAGCAGAAGGAGTCAATGCGCTCCGCATCCGATGGCCCCAAGGCCTCCTGTATGCCTTTCCTCCTCTGCCGCTCATTCCCAGAGTGGTCAGGAAGATCATAGAGGAACAAGCGCTGGTGCTTCTTCTGGCTCCCTATTGGCTATGATGCCCATGGTTTGCAGATCTCACCAACCTCTCCGTGATCCAGCCATGGAAGATCCCTCCGGAGAGGATCTCCCTCAGTCAGGGAGCCTTGGTCTATCCAGACCCCCAATGGTTCCAGTTGACCGTTTGGCTCTTGAGGGGAGGATCCTAGCTAAGAGCAAGTTCTCTGCAAAGGTGATCCACACTATACAGGCATCTAGACGGCAATCTACGCCCTGAATTTATGATTCAACGTGGCGCCGATTTTGTCATTGGTGCTCAGGAGAGCAGCTAGATCCTCTGTCTGTATCTGTTCCATAGATTCTAGAGTTCTTGCAGGAGGGTCTAGACAAGGGGCTAGCCCTGAATACGGTCCGACGACAGGTAGCGGCCTTAGCCACAGAGTTAAGATTGGAGAATGTTAGGTCATTGTCTCAGCACCCGGATGTCCATAGCTTTCTGAAGGGGGCCTCTAATCTGAAGCCTCTTATGATTCATAGGTATTCTACTTGGGACTTGCCTAGGGTGTTGCAGGCACTGACCGGGCCACCCTTTGAACCTCTATGGTCGGTGAGCCTCTGGCTTCTGTCCCTCAAAGTCACCTTTCTCGTAGCTATTACTTCAACTAGGAGGATTTCGGAGTTGGCAGCTCTGTCAGTTAGGGAGGACTTATGCTTGTTCCAGCCCAGTGGGGTAGTGTTGAGGTTGGATCCCTCTTCCATTCCCAAGATCAATTCCAGGTTCCATAGGGCTCAGGAAATTTTGCTCCCTGATTTTTGTCCAGCTCCCACTCATCATAGGGAGCGACTGTGGCACACCCTAGATGTCAAGAGGGCCCTTCGGATTTATATTAGGAGGACGTCTGCATTTCGCAGGACAGAGGCTCTCTTTGTCTCATTTCAACCAGCATCATTAGGACAGAAGGTGTCTTCCACCACTATTGAGCATTGGATTAGGGCTTGTATAGCAAAGATCTATAGGAATCAGGCCCTTCCAGTACCTAGGGGGTTGATGGCCCATTCAACTCGTAGCGCAGCTACTACTACTGCTTGGGCTACTTGAGAAAGTTTGTAAGGCGGCAACCTGGGTTTCCCCGTCGGCCTTTATTAGGCACTATAAGTTAGACGCCTTGCGTCAGCGGAGGCTTCCTTTGGAAGGAGAGTCTTGCAGCAGGTGATAGTCTTATCGGGGGATCAGGTGCAAGTATCTGCCCGCCCTGGACTTTCTTAGCTCTGGTATATGCCATGCATGAATCCTCCAATCAGACACGCTGGAGAACGGACGTTGTACTTACCTGAATGTTCCTTCTCTGCTGGCTGATTGGAGGATTCAATCCCGCCCTAGCAGATAGCTTGAGATGGAGAGGGAGTGTAGGCAGAGCTATATTTTGCTACAGGGGTTGCGTCTTCATAAACAAAACTGAAGGCAGAAGCCACGAGAGAAGCCTTTTATACAAGATATCTGAGCTCAGTCATGAGGGCAGAGACTAGGAGTTCTACCCATGCATGAATCCTCCAATCAGCCAGCAGAGAAGAGACGTTCAGGTAAGTACAACATCCGTTCTGTGCACCTTTGTGATTTAGTCATGCCGGCCACATGACCATGGAGATGTCTTCGGACAGCGCTGGCTCTTTGGCTTTGAAATGGAGATGAGCACTGCCCCATAGGGTCGGGAATGACTAGCACGTATGTGTGAGGGGAACCTTTACCTTTACCTTTATATAAGTATGCAGATAGCAATAGCACTTAGACTTATATACCGCTTCACTCTCTAAATGGTTTACAGAGTCAGCATATTGCACCCAAGCATCTGGGTCCTCATTTTACCAACCTTGGAAGGAGGGAAGGCTGAGTCAACCTTGACCCGGTCAGATCAAACTCCTGGCAGGGGAATGAAGAGTTAGTCTACTATTAATAATTATACATGATTTAAGGAATTAATTAAATGTGCAAATCCAGATTATAAAATTTGGGGAAAACCCCAAATCTTCAGAAACTTCCAAGAAAGTTTTTATGTCAAACAAATAAAATCATCCAATCAAAATGATCTGCTTCTATGTGAATGAAACTTGTTTCTGATGTAAGTGGACATGCATAGGATTGAATTGTAAAAATTTATTTTCATTTGCATCTTCATAATCAGCTGAGTTATTTAAGGGTATGGATGGCATTGAAATCATAAGTAAACAAAGATACCTCTAAATTACCAGGATTCTGTATGCACCACCATAGTTTTGTGCTGATCTTCACTTGTGTTCTCTTCTGAATTACAATTGCATTTCATTGAACTATTTTTGTTCTGAAAGGTTTCTTTTCAGTAAACTGCAGCGCAATGAAGTAAAATAGTCTGCCCATAATAACATCGAGTGCCTCTCAAGATTTTTCAGGCAAGATCATTAATCTATGTATCTTTTGGTTTTTCTAAACATGTTGCATGAAAATAAAAGGAAATAATGTTTCTAGTTTTTTAGGTGCATTGAAATTGTATCTTTTATTTCAAATAAATGACACTAGAAATGGCAAGCTATGACCTTTCTGACTTGTAGTGATATTTGTTTTTCTACAGCCCTGTGAATTAAAAAAAAAAAAACATCTACCCAGCTGTTCCTTTACAGTTTGTTCTTGTGATTGTGACACAGCATTTTGGCAACAATTTTCTATCTGATGTATTTTCAGCTAATGGAATATTGGTGCTGGCTAGCTCCATGGAGATAGTATTGATTAGAGCCCATCCTTTGCATTTTACTTTAACTTCAAAGAGTTCACAATATTAGTTCCCGAGCATCACCGTTCTTTTTAGAGTGTACCCAATCTGATTGACTGAAGCTCAAAAGATCCATCAAAAGCACTGGACCCTAGGCAATTGGATTTTTATGTCTCCCTATGAGAGTTGGGCACATGGTTTCTTTATTTGAAAAAATATCCAAAATCCAAAATATATTTATGCAAATTCTTTTTTTACTGTCTTATACTATACTGTTTCTATTATTATTGATACTTTACAATGTTCTGTATACTATATTACTATTCTATTACACTCTGTACTATTACTTGTAGTTCTATGCTACATTATACTGTTTCTCTTACAATCATTAGTACTGCAATTACAACTACTATTATTAGCATAGAACAGTGCTTTACGCTTACAGACTCTGGTATCTTTTTTTATATAGAAAAAGTTTTATTGGTTACAGATATAAAAATACATTGTTTACAATATGTTGAATTTTCTTAT
>JAOYMU010000192.1:3958817-3970714 GCA_025802295.1 Psammodynastes pulverulentus | reverse complement strand
CTCTCTGCCTGGGAGGGCCACATTTACACAGAGCAGGGAGGGCTGTTGGAGGGCCGTATTAAACCGACCCCCGGGCCACAAATGGCCCGCGGCCGGACTTTGGACATGCCTGATCTAACATATCCAGTTTTCAATAACTGCTTAATTTAGCCACCAGAAATAATATGCACGTGTGTATGTATATATATGTATATGTAATACAATGCAATGCAAAGCAACGCAACGCAACGCAATGCAATGCAATGCAATGCAATACAATACAATGAAATGCAATGCAATGCAATGCAGAAGGGCTATTGTACTCTTCTTTTTATATTCTAGTATTTATAGTGGTATGACATTTCTCACATTAATTCCTATCTTGCAGATATTCTGATAACTATCTAATTTACTTAATTTTTGTGCCATATTGTATTTACTGAATTTCTAAAATTGACTTCAATATCAATAATACTTTTTTCGGAACAGTATAGCACAAGATGCATTTTATTTATTTTACTTCAGTATACCCCTTAATCTTTCCTTTTGGTCTACTGATATCTATTTTCTTACCTTGCAGTAACTAGCATTCTTAATTTATCCGTGATTTTAGGCCCGTCCTCTTATTTTCCAATATTTGATAATTAACTATAGAGTTTCTTCAACCATTAAATTTACCTGTAATTCCATGTTTGCCTACAGTTAGTTCCTTTTACCTGTCAAATGTATCAAGAAATTTCAAGGCTTTTTGGTAGGGTTTTTTTGTAGGTTGTAATGTGCATTTGATGTGATAGAATATATCCACAACTGTCAAATAATCTGGTTTATTGGTAGAGCATTATCTTGGACTTCTATTTAGATAGTTTCTGAGCCCTTTGGGGTAGGCCACCTCAAGAAATAGACACTACAGGAATCCTAGGAATGCTGCTTTGTGGTTGTAGGGTATATTAACAGACTCTTAAAAGCTTATTCAGATTTCATTGTGCCCCATATTATTTTAAAGAAAACCGAAATAGAGTTATGTTGAGTTTCTTTCTCATGTTTTCTTCAAGCCTGGTCTGTGTAATCTCTCCAAGTCCTCCTCAATAGTTATTTCCTTTCTCCCTTAACAGCTTACTCATATCTTCCTTCCCAAGGTCAGCTCTAAATCCCTTTATAAGTATTCTCTTGGTTGATTATGGTACTCTTTTTTTCAGAAGTGGCCTTTCTTTTCTTTCTTTTTTCTTTTTACAAAAGTTCATAATTTACATTAATATCTTTTAGCAGAATAGCTTAATGTATTAAGCTCAAAAGGTTAGAATAGAGATTTGGATGTATAAACTATCCGTAGGCTATTGGCTTCTGAACAGAAGCATTGTTTGACATACGCAGAACACTATTCACATTCAGTTTTAAGCGGAGCTGGCATTAAAATTCAGCTAATTTGCTTCATGTGACTTCTCAGCTGTGGTTTTTCATTTAAAGTCTTTAGCTCCTTTTCTTTTTGGAGTCTTGTTTGACAAAAATCAGATGGTTGACACATTTAACTCTTTGTTCTCTGATTTAATTATATTTGTACTAATTTTAGGCATGATTGCATAGATGATGTAGATTTTTTTTACTCTATTTATTGGTTCAATTTATAGATAACTTGATTTCATGTGTATTTCATGTTGTTAATCATTTCAAATACAAATTTTTAAATATCAGCACAGAAAAACAAGAATTCTGAAATGAACTTCTGTAGCCAGATTTAAAACACACCATAGATGTGTAAATTGTATTAGACAAGGCTTTCTAATCTGGAACTTTCTTTGCTTTCTTTAGAATTTCAAAGAATATTCCAACAACTAAAGATGTTGAACCTTTACTAGAAATCGATGGTGACATTCGAAATTTTGAAGTATTTTTGTCATCACGAACTCCAGTCCTTATAGCACGAGATGTAAAAACGTTTTTACCATGTACAGTGAATCTTGATCCCAAACTGCGAGAAATTATTGCAGGTAATATATCACCAATTAATTACACAATTAATTTTATTATCACCAAAAAAAAACCCCACCTTTTTTTCTAAGTTTCCCAAAATTTACTGAAATATATCAGAGCAAATCTTTATGTAATCATTACATGCAATTATCCTTCCAATAATTAATGATGTAGGTATGGTTGTCCTCTTAGCTTCTATTACTTACTATTCACTTTGGAGAGATGCACCAGTTAAGCAATTGAGAGCTCATACTTGCATGTAGTTCATGTATCTCTAGTACTTACTATATAAAATCTTACATACTGATGTAGAACAATTTTTTTGTAAAGAAATTGACTGTGGATTTTCTCAAGTAAAAAATTCCTCTTAAGAATCTGCATGATATTGAGCAATAAAACAAAAAAGATCATTTCAACTATAATTTTTCAGGAATGCCATCATTTTATTTTAGTTTTATATTTTAAAAATAGAATGCAAGAAACTTGATTTCAGATTAATCCATTATTTCATTTTATCAGTTGATTAGTTACAACTGCTCTAACAATTACACTGGTGCATTGAATATTTCAGATGTCCGGGCTGCAAGAGACCAAATTAATATTGCAGCAATTCCATATCCTGCAATGCCTATACAAGATGCAGCTCCCAGAGCATCATCAGTATTTAGTCAGCCATCGTCAGCCTGCTCTTCAACCCATTCTTTTAATGGACCGTTCAATGGAGGCGTTGTATCACCACAGCCCCATAGCAGCTACTACAGTGGAATGACAGGACCACAGCATCCATTTTATAACAGAGTAAGAAACAATAGCAGTTTAAAATCTGCACTGTTTTATTTAGTTTGGGTGTCATACCTGGTTAGAAATCCTATATCTTAGCAGAAGAAAAGCAGTAATGATAGCTATCTACTGATTGTAAATAGCGTCATAGTGCAAACGTGTGTAGAAATTAATATTTTTATATTATCAATAGGCAGTTAAAAGATTTGCAGATTTAATTAGCCCTGCAGAAAAGAAGTCCTCTTTATTTTAAAGTCAAGCATAGATTAAAATGATTATTAAATTGCCCATGTATAAAATTATAGACTCATGTTACTTGTTTTAAGCGTCACGAGCTTTCTCAAAAGCTCAGCATGTTGTCTGTGTAATACATTAAACATTTTGGAAAAATGGATTGAATAAAGTTATTATTATGAACAATTCAGCTGCTTGATTAAAATGAACTAAACGTTAATAAACTTATAGCTTCCCATTCACTCTTTTCAAGGGGTAAACAGTCAGACTAAGAAGTCTCTAGCTTTTTGTTTTATCTGACAATAATAATCTTAAATTTCAAATTATGAGATGATATATTTCTTTTTCAGTAACTGGCAATAATTCTGGATTTTATTTTCATTTTGATTAATTGAAGGACTTCCTGGATTGATTGCTTATTCTCTGAAAAGTTGTATGCACGGACAAAATGCTTATTTGCATTTCAATACTGAGATGCAGTGAATATATGCAAATTCACTTTTTATCATCTTGTATTCTAAAAAAATCTAATTCAACTTCTGATGCACTCTAAAATTAAAGCTGCAGTCTTGTAGGACCAAGTAGGACCTACTGAGAGATGATATCAATAGTATCACACTTTTAAATTCAGGTATTTTACTAAATTAGTCCAGATTCAAATAATAATTTTCAAGACAGGTTAATTTTTAAAGGAGTATACAATGTTGAATTTTTATCCAATAGGGAATGAGATACAATCCTGAAATTGGTATAAAAATTAAACACAAATTACTGCATGGATTCTCACTTTTATAAGAGACCTTCTGAAATGATTCCAAAATACTTAACCATGGTTTCAGTCAGATTTGCTTCTAGAGATAATAATAGCATTGGAAAGGAACAGAAATGATTCACATTGTTATATTACTTTTTAGCAGTTCTAAACTGTATTAGAAGTTTACCATTGAAGCTATGTACATGTTATCATTCATTATAAAAATGTTTCATTTTAATATTTGTTTGTCATTGAACCTATATGACACTTTCCTGTTGATTTCAAACGGGGTAGGTAACTATTTAGTTATTTCACATTTTGATCATTTCAAGATATTACTGCCTAATTACCCAAGGAACTAAACCTTTATGTTTTACATTTTTAAATTAGCATTTGTTGAATTAAGTTCTTTTGATTTTTGTAATGGTCCCTTTTTGTTACATGTTTCTTTCCATAGCCATTCTTTGCCCCATATGTTTACATGCCAAGGTATTACCCTGGCAGTTCTCATCTCACCTCCCGTCCATCACTAAAACCGAATTTGTCCAGGGAACAAAGCAATGGTCTAGTAAGTATCTTGTAAAGTAAATGAACATATTAATTTACATAAGATTAGTAAGTAATACAAGAATAGATATGTTTAATTGTGGCACATGTATACCTAAACTATATTTTCTTTAGAAATATTATTGGAACACTTAAAAAAAAAAGTTAGTTAAGACAGTACAATGTATCTTGTTCCACTTTTAAAACATTTGTATGTTAGGTTTCACTTGCTATATTAAAATTGATGTATTTCTAACATAAGGAAAAAAAGGCTTACCTTTAAGTTAGTGTAAATAAATTAGTAACTGTAAAGAGAAACAGTTGAGTAAATATATATTATATTTAAAATCAGATAGGGAAGTTTACTTCTAGTTTGGTTGAAGCAGAATTCTTATATGATGTCAGGTTAAAAATTGAACTTTATACATATTTTCATAATTGTGCCGTACTTTGGTACATTTAAAATCTTTTAAAAGCAATTTATCTCATCAGCTTGTCCCTGGCTAGTCTCTGAAATTATTAAGCAAGATCAGGCCTGAATAGTACTACTTAAATGAAATACCCCCAGGGCATCCCAGAAATGTAGACTACATTAGAGATTAAAAACTTCTCAGAAGAAGACAGTACCAAGTTATCCCTATACTATTGACAAGCTACAATTCAAGGAAGTCACGAGGAGTCAAGCAAGACTCAAAAGAGATTTTTCCTTATCTTCATAGGAATTCATATTGAAGCAACTGATGTTCAGAAAGAAATAAGAATATTAGGAAAAATGATGATTTTAGAGTGAAATTATATGGAGACTTTTATACTTTGTTTTAAAATAAATCAAAATCAGAGGTAATCACCTCAAGGCATGAGGGCCATAGGTGACAGACATGTTTGTTTGGGAAGACATGTTCTTCCTAACAAGGACATGACATTTTGATCATATGTGTCCCCTCTTCTTCACGTATTTATAGACAAATAATAGTTTGCACAAAACATGGTTTTATCCAATTCAGATATAATAGAAAATGTGGTTTATTGTTAAACTAAAAAGTTAAATGGAGAATTGACATGAATATAGGAAAGAGAAAGGAGAAAATACAAACAAATAAAATGATTAATATAGCTGTTCTATTTTTAACCCTGGCTTAAAAATATTCTGTGTACGGAATGATACATTCTTTGATACATCTTCATCCATTGTTTATTTTTATTTTTGTGTGTATGTTTGTGTGTCAACATTTTGTCCAAGTCATAATGGTTTGTTGTTGTTGTTAGGATATTATCAAGGAGGATATTGATGAGTGGCTTCCGATACCCACAGAGCCCTCAATGGTAAAAGAGTAGTCATGTGGTGTGGAACTGTAGCATCTCATTGCTTCCTCAACAATAATGAATTTGCTTTAATTATAACTGCCGTTCACTAATTCTGCATCAGTGGCTTGATGGACAAATAGTATAGATGAAGACTAATAAGCATAGTTTGTGAATGAATTGGCTAATACCCTGCTTATAGAATATATTATTTATATTTTCCATGCTACCCTTCAGTAGTCTGTCAAAACCAGTTATTTTTAGTAATGTAAAGCGTGTTACATCATCATTAGTAGGGGTTTTTTTCCCGGTTCATGAAACACATTTGATATATTCAGATTTATGTTGTCAAACAATTTGTATACTGCTGAGCTTTCAACACACTGGGCAGTTTACACTTACAATGACACACCATCATACTGTAAAGTAAAATTGTATTAGCTATTCAGTTCTGTAGAAGTGATTAGCTGATGCTTTCTCTAAATGATTTGGTCAAATAAAACCTGTGTTTTCTCAGTTACACCCATGAAGTTACTGCAGTTGATAAACCATAAAGCTGATTTTAGGGCAATAGTGATGATGGAATATACTCCTGCTGAGCTTACATAGAAGGCTGGCTTCACATATTTATATTATTGTCACACTGTGGTTTACAAGTGTTTCCATAGGTTATATTAAACATGAGTCTTACTTCCCATATGTCCATTTTTTCTAAAAAACATTAATTTGAAATCTGCTCTTTGTAGCTGTTCATAACTACATCCTTGACATTACCTGCAAAAATGGTTGACCATCCTTTTATTGAGTTTTAGTCTGTGTTTTTTAAAAAATGATTTTGATTTTGCAGCCCTACATTAAATATTTCTGTTACAAAAAGAAAGTATTTTATTACTTCGCAAACACTTCAGAGAAAATGATTATATCCTGCTATAATCCCCTCTGCAATGCAGATTATAATTCTGTGTTGAATTGTATGCTAATACATTTCAAAGACATATCCCAGTCTGTACCATCTCCTGTCCTACTGTTCATTTAACAGCAGATTTACAGTAACCTCTTGGACCATGTTTGATACTGTTCATAGACTGCTGCATTTATGGGATCCTTATGAACAAGTAACAAAAAAAATTAGGATTATTATGCTTTAGGATGGGGAAATCCATTATAATACTGCATTTTAATAGATTTGTATCTGTACAGAAGGTCATGCTACTGCATAATCAAGCATTAAACAGATGGACACCACACACATTTCTGTGTATACTGCAGTGACATACAGCCTTATTGCTCTAAGTAATTAATGAAAGGCAGTTCATTTCTGTTAAGAGGCCCACCTCTTAGATGAACTCATAGTGCTGAAAGAAATGTACTATGAATTATATTCTTTAATATTTTAAGCCAAGTGATCAACACATTTGATGTAAGCATTTGTTCCAAGTGATAATTTGACAAAACGTGAGTAAATTCATTTGTCTGCTTTTTGAAGGAGGCATGGAATTTTATTTAAATTTGTACGGTATTATTAATGGGCTTTGAATGTGTATAGGAAATAGATTTTAAATATCCTGAAATATGTGCTTGCAATTTCTAATGGCAGCAAATCCTAGGTTCCTTTGAGGGATCCTTGGTGCTCTCTGGGCTTGGTTGTTTTCTTGCAGATGTTCATTACCCAAACTAGATAACATCTTCAGTGCTACTCTAGCACTGATGATGTTACTTAGTATGGATAATGAAACGTCTTCAAGAAAACCACCAAGGTCAGGGAACATCAAGGACTCCTCATTTCAACCCTGAGCTACAAATGTTCTCCTTTATTGCTAGTTTCCTTTGTTATTGCAAAACCATATAGCTTATCAATGTTGGTAATGAGAAGAGGGAACCTATTTTAGAGTGGTAATACTGCTAGTCCTCAACTTACGTCCACTTACGAGCCCAAAATTTCTGTTGCTAAGTGAGAAATTTGTTTTGCCCTATTTTATGACTTTTTTTGCCACATTTGTTAAGTGAATTACTGCAGTTGTTAAGTTAGTAACACGGTTAAATGAATCTGGATTCCCCATTGACTTTGCTTGTCAGAAAATCACAAAAGGAGGTCCTGTGACCCCGGGACACTGCAACCGTCATAAATATGAGTCAGCATCCAACTATAAATCACATGACCATAGGGATGCTGCAACGGTCACTTGTGTGAAAAATGGTCATGTGCCATTGTAATTTCGAACAGTCACTGAATGAACTGTTGTAAGTTGAAGACTATCTGTAGTATGTGGGAATGAACTTGGGAGACAAGACGAAGAGAGTGCAGTCAAGAGAATAGAAAGATAAAAGGCAACTTAGCCTGCAGCAGGAAGATGGGTGGGGCAAGCAGCTCAGAAGAAACCCTGTCTAGTTTCTTGGGCTGGGAAAGGAGGGGGGGATGTACTTTCAGACTTGCAAGATTCTGTTAATGTAACCTTACAATAAAGTAGGGTTAGTTCATCTGGCCGCATTTCCTACCTGATCTATCTCATGAGGCTGACACCAGTCTTGTAGATCTCCCTCTTTCTGGGTCCCTTTTCTTGGGCTATAAAGAGGGTCCCTGTCCCCCTGTGAGCCACTTGCCCCCCTCCCTTCCCACATTCCTGCAGGATATGTTGCCTATTATCTGACTATCCCCTTGGTTGTCTTTCTTTGCCCTACCATTCTCACATTCCATTACCTGGCTTTACAAAAGAGTGATAATTACTTTAAAAAGACTGCTGTCAAACCAGTGACTAGTCCTAAATTTTTAAAGCTGTGTTTGCATGTATGATTAAATTATTAAAACCTTCCCATTGTTTTGATTTCAATTGTTCCTTCTGTTCTTATCAGTAGAGAAAATGAATCACCTGTAGTAAGATTTTGAAATATTTTGGTAGCCTTATATATAGCTTCCAATTACATTAGGTCTTTTATTCCAGCAAACCACTATACTATAGAAAAATAATAGGATATTAACTTAGGATAGCAAGATACTAATTTGTGGTTGAATTCTTATCTGCATAAAAGGGCTTATGGACCTGTAGTTGTATTTTACCTTATTTTGAACTGCAGAACATCAGGTGAGATAGCACAAACTCTTTTTGAAAACCCAACCATTTTCATAGAGCATGGGACCCAAAATTACCTTGGACATAGTCTATAAGTTATATACGTTGTTCTTGGATCAGGGCATTTTAATTAGAATACATTTTTAGCAGGTGCTTTTTACCACTTCAAAGAGGAAATTTTAAACAACCGGCCTAGCTTATTTTTTTATAGATGCTGCCTTACTCATTATGTTAAGTTGTGCTCTCTTTTGTTTTTGTTTTAAAGCTAGGTAAAACTGGGTTAAAAAGACAAAGACAGGTACAGCAACTTCCTAAACAACGGTCACATGTTTTTCTGTTATCATGATGGAATGCCATGCTGGCTGTCTACACTAATGCACTTTTTGGGGCTTGCATTTGATGTCCTGCTTCTTAGGTTTTGCATGACAAAAACGTAGCAGAATTCTGCTGTCTCAACACATTTGAAAAATACCGTAACTGAGAAAAGAATGGATGATTGTAACACTCGTATGTTACCTCTAAGATCCACTTCCACTGCTTTTTACTGCTTTTCTTAAAAAAAATAAGTGTTCTGGATTCCAGTGAATCCCTGTCATAATGTGAATACACTCGCACAAAGAATTAGTAAATTTTCTGGGATTATTTTACACTGCATGAAAAAAAACATTTTTGTTAATAATTATTAGCATCAGTATTATCTTTTAGATTGTGAGGTCCCCCCCCCCGTTTTCTTTCTTATATGATGTAAATATTAATGTAGTTGGAATGCAGTTAAAAATCACAAAACCAGAATTCTCGACACAGTGTGCTTGAAAAACACAGTAGATGTGCGCAAAATGTTTGAAATTTAAGTGTTCAAGTTTAAAATTGAATGTTTTGACAATTTTGAAGTTAACATGGGTTTGAAACAGCTGCTTGCCTCTTGCAGACGTCTAAAATGATGGCAACAGCCTGGTTTCAACTCAAAACAACGCTTTTAGATGAGAAGCAGATTAATTTGAATTTGAAACAGTTCAAATTGGATACATTCCTCAGCAGAGATATAATATAAACTTTATTTAATGTGGTTGTGCTAATACAGCTAGCTTTATGAAAGTCTTATACAAATACTGACTTTTGTACCCAAAAACCCCCCAAAACTCCTTTCTGAAATTGTGAACTATATAGATTGATCATACGGGCCTGTTTGATTTCTGTTCCTACATATTGAAATCCTTCAGTCTGTCCCTATTTAATACATACAGTATGTAGAAGGGTTTCTTTTATTCCATTGAACTTTATAAATGTAAAGCTGCCTGCTCATTTAAAACCTTCTCAGTGTAGTAGCATGGTCAACCTTTTTTTTTCTACATCTGATCAGATTATCAATGCAAATAGATTGTGAAAAAGGTATGGCGTTTGACAATTAAAAAAACCCTTTTGCTAATGTTGCATTGATGTTAACATGCATGAAATTATCAATTCAGTCTTTTAAATAGTTGTAAATAATTAATATTCATTGTTCCTCATCTGTCTTTGGAATTTGAAGGGATGAATGCAACATCTTGTGGAAATTTATTTTAGAATAGTATTCTTGAGCCTAGATTATGTAAAAGTGGGCCATATTAGCCAGCATTTTTTTATTGTCACTAGAAAGATAACTTTCAACTTCTGAGATCTTGAATTTAATTATGTGAGTGAGCAAGCATTTCTAGCAGTGTTCCCCACTCCGCTTCCCGCCCCGTTTGCTTTATTTCTGACTTAACTGAGGCAGAATTGTCCACCATTCTTCACACTTTTTCTGGTACTTGTTTTTGGTACCATAACATTAGTTTAAATTACTTTGGGTTTTTCTTTGTGGTCAAATCTGCCAACTGATCTTGAAAATCAGCTGCATGTAATAGTCCCAGGAATGCATTCAGAGAAAATATGAGGCAACTGAGAATACAGCTTTCCCAGTTATAGCTTTTTATTAACTATATTAGCTTTTATTAGGATTTATGAGTTCATGAAAATAGCAAGTTGGTTGTTAAGTTAGAGATTATTATTCAAATTGAGTGAGGTACTTTCTACTCTTCTTTAAAAAAAACTTTATTTGGAATATAGAAAGTGAATGCAGCCTGCTAGGCTTTTAGTGCTAAGATTGTACATACACCATGAAAAATATTACATGCACAATAAAAATATGACAAGCTCTTACACAGCATCATCGCTAACGTTGCATGTCTACATAGAAGTGATACTCCTTCCCCCTTTAAACTGACTTAAATGTATGTAGATTAAGCCAATATCTGATTCCAGGACTGCTTTATCTTTTGTTATATTCTAAAACTGGCAGGTGCCTTTGAGACAAATTTACATATTTTAAACCTAGCCATGATTATTTTTCTTTTGATCAATATGCTCCATCCACTATATTCTACTGTGAATGAACTAGGTACTGAAAGAGTAGAATACAATGGAGAAGTCTGTCAAGATTTTGCTTATTTTTGTGCTAGGAGTAATTTCTTTAAAAATTCATTTTCAATCTTACAAGAACCTTCAGGGAAAGTTCTTGCCTGTGACACTATATCATGGTGTATACTTCAATCAGCACGTCGTCCAATGGTATGTCAGTAGTCCCAATTCCTTCAGTAGTGACTCAAAACATGTTAGCTCTTGTTTATGTTTGCAAAGGAATCACAATAAACATTTAAACATATTGCCTATTGCACTTCTCCTTTGCATAGGGGACAGTCCCTGGATCGGGAGCATCCCATGTTCCTTTGAGCTCAATGACTGTAGATGCTGTGTGTGAGAAGCTGAAACAAATAGAAGGACTAGATCAGACTATGCTGGCTCAGTATTCTGCAACTATAAAGAAGGTAGGTTTCTGCATGCATAAATGGTGCATCTTCTCCTTAGTCTGTAAAAATCTACTGTTGGAGAATAAAAAAATGGATAATTATCTTTCAGTAGATTGGATATGCAGAGAATATATTAAATTAAGTTTGTTTTATTGCCAGAATACTATTAACGAATGAAGGATAGATAAGACTACTATAGAAAGGTAAATCATATTTAAAATAAAGTAGTATGTGTCAAGTGGCCCTGAGATTTTTTGTTTTAAAGATGAGAGGGTTAGTGTATTAATATATTTGTCCCTTGGGGAAGGCTTTCTTTTTCCTTTTTTGTATTTGAAAATAAGCAAATTTGGGCAGTAGACCTGTTGTTCTCCTAAATGATGAATAAGCAACTTCAATTATTAAATTTAATAGTTTTTTCCTAATGATTTTTTTATTCAAAAT
>JAOYMU010000192.1:3939344-3957558 GCA_025802295.1 Psammodynastes pulverulentus | reverse complement strand
TAACAGTTAACTCTGATTCATCCTGGATCAAATATCCACGATTGTGGATAAAACTTTGATTAAAAACACTGATAGCGTAACAGTTAGGACAGCTTACAATATTTAGCCTGAAGACTCATTTGTACATCACTCAATTTTTCAATCTCCCAATAAAATGGATACTGCAAGAGGAATAAGTATTTCCTTCTGTAGTCCTTCTCCCAGTTCTTAAATTAGTTGAAATTTGCCATTTTGAAATGCTGTATCTGAAACTTCTGTCAAGTTCCTCCTAGAAAAGATTTTAATTCAATTTGGCCTTTATTTAATCTGATACATTTTATGATGTGTGGGGATAATATAGTATCTATGCTTCTTTATAAGCTAGTTTTGGAGAGACTCACATGAAAACTGGGCATTAGTCATAATATAAATATATACAGAAACTTCCTAAAGTTATTATAAAAATACATTACACAATGTATCCTAAATGATATTTTCCTTTGAAATATAACAGGCACTATCCTTGTATGCATTATAAATGCACTTGTACATGAATTACTTTTGAAATGATTAAAGTTTACTTTTCTATCATCATTTATAAGTAATACCTATGTTGTGTTTCTATCATTTGTTTAGGCTAATATAAACGGTCGCGTTTTAGCACAGTGTAACATTGATGAACTAAAGCGTGAGATGAACATGAATTTTGGGGACTGGCATCTCTTCAGGAGTGCAGTAAGACTATTATTACATAAAATATTACTATTAATAATTAGGACTGCTGGGTGGTGGAACTTGTATTTACCTGTCTGCATATATTTACTTTGAAGTATATTTCATACCCTAGTTTCAGTGAAATTCAATGTTATATTTGCATAAGATTTCATTCTAAGCATGGTTTATTTTACCTTACCCAATTTTTGTTAATAATTTCTACACAATTTGTAGTTTCATATTTAAAGTGGCAGGAATTGTGCCTGGAAACGTTGCTTTCCATCAGGCTGGAGTGCTTGCTTCGGTGCCATCAATAGGAATATAAGATTAGGTTTTTATAGAAGGAAGGGGATAAAGAAGGAGTGCTTGATATTTATTAAATAATTATTTATAGAGTCTATGCGTTTAATTAAAATGTGCATTTAAACCATTTGGGTATATTTAAATATTCAAGATTAGGCCTTGCATAAATAATACATGTTTTAGCTTGCCTCATTGTGAAATATGTATACAAATACAAGATGAGATCCAAAGAACTCCTTGTAAGTGCATTTGAATGTGCTTTAAAACAGTGTTTCACAACTGCCAACTAGATACGTAGATGTTAATTGCCTAAATTATTCCCCAGTCAGTGTAGCGATTGCTGGAGCTGAGGTTTCTAAGGTTGTGAAATGCTGCTTTAGACTGAGTGAATTATGTAAAGCTTGAAGTTGTCACAGAAAGTGTGCTTCATAGTTCTTTGCTAAAATAAGACCATGTTTTAGTTATGCTGTTACGTTCAACTTGCAGTCTAATATCTTTCTTATGCTAGGTGCTTGATATGAGAAATGCAGAAAGTCAAGTTGTCCATGAAGATTCTCGAACAGTGACTGAGCATGCCAACACCATTCCTCATAATGATCTCACTCGGCGTCCAACTCTAAACAATGAATTACCCCATACGGAACTTACTGGTCTTCCAGGTCAAGCTCCTTATGGTCTCAACTTTAGCTTTGAAGAACTGAACAACATTGGCCTGGAGGAAGCCCCTCCACGTCATAGCAATCTAAGTTGGCAGGTAATTTCACTTCAGATTAGATGTAATTTAGTCATTGTCTTCCGTTTTAATCATAACTATTATTCACATACAAGAGTAAAGCTCCTTAAAAGAGTTTTAAAAAGAGCATATGTTGCACATCAGAAATAACTATAAAAACTAAAAGTTACTACCTTTGTTGCTAGTTCAAGTTTTGTAAGTACCATTCTAATTATACAGTTATATGTTCCATTTCAGTTACACAGGTTATATATAGACATTTTTGGACACATTTACCGTTTCTTAATACAACACTTATTGTATTGGGAAAGGCTGTTGGTTTTAACAGAAAATTGATACAATTTTCCCTTTCATTCTAAATATTGTTAAAGTTAGGAACTTAAACGAAGAAATGTAAAACTTCCAGCTCTTCATGAAACCATTTACAGGATAAATGAATTTGCTGTATTGAATTCTCACAGAACCCTATGCTCACAGATCAATCTCAACACAGCTAGTTATATATTGTACCAGTGATGTAGTGCCCTTTTCTTGATATTTCAGAACTTCTTTTTATTCATAACTTCTTTTTCAGGTTTAATTTTATTCATTTGAGCCTGTTTAGATGTATTATGGATATAAATTCAGACAATATTTTAATATGTTTTCTTTGTCTTTAAACAGTCACAAGCCCGCCGGACTCCAAGTCTTTCAAGTCTCAATTCTCAAGATTCTAGTATTGAAATTTCAAAGCTCACTGATAAGGTACAAGCAGAATATAGAGATGCATATAGAGAATATATTGCTCAAATGTCACAGTTAGAAGGAGGTGCAAGTTCTAGTACAGTCAGTGGTAGATCTTCACCACATAGTTCAGCAGCATTTTATATGGGCCAGAGCACATCCACAGGTTCTCTTCATTCCAGTATGGAACAAGACAAGGGAAAGGATGCTGAACAGAAACAAGACGATGGAAGGAAATCCTTCTTGATGAAGCGGAATGATGTGGTAGATTATAGTAGTTCAGTATCTACTAATGATGCATCTCCATTGGATCCCATTACTGAAGAAGATGAAAAATCAGATCAGTCTGCATCCAAGCTTCTTTCTGGGAAGAAATCTTCAGAAAGAACTAGCATTTTCCAAGCTGCAGATCTGAAGTTGAAAGGGGTAGCGCTACGTTATCAGAAACTTCCAAGTGATGAAGATGAGTCTGGAACAGAAGAATCTGATAATACACCTCTCCTCAAGGAAGGTAAAGACCGGAAAATAGAAGGAAAAGGAGAGAAACAGTCCAAATCTCCAGAACATGGCTCTGAGCCCATCAGAACCTTGATTAAAGCAAAAGAATATTTGACGGATGCTCTTCTAGACAAAAAGGATTCCTCTGATTCTGGAGTAAGATCCAATGAAAGCTCTCCAAATCATTCTCTCCATAATGATGGAGATGACTCACAGCTTGAAAAAGCAAATCTCATTGAGCTGGAAGATGATGGCCTCAGTGGAAAACGGGGAATTCCCCATAGCTTGAGTGGCCTTCAAGATCCGACAATTGCACGCATGTCCATTTGTTCAGAAGATAAGAAAAGTCCTTCAGACAGCAGCTTAATAGCAAGCAGTCCGGAAGAGAATTGGCCAGCGTGTCAAAAAGTCTACAATTTAAATCGAACGCCTAGCACAGTCACCCTGAATAATAACAGTGCGCCAACCAATCGACCCAATCAGAATTTTGAGGAGACTGACGGTATCATAGTAGAACCTCCTCAAATCATTCTGTGTCCTGGATCGAGTTCTAACTCGGTCCCAGTTCAGAATGATAATATTAAAGGTGTGACCCATAAGCGTAGTCAGCGTTCAAGTTATTCAAGGCTTTCAAAAGATGCTTCTGAGCTCCTGACCGTTACTGGTTCTGATGCTGCAGGCTTTGGAGAAGAGAGAGAGAGTATTCTTTGAAAGCAATCTCAAGTTATTACCATACTGACTCCATCTACCTGATTTATTTATTTATATTTTTTATACATCCTCCTTTCCTTAGTTCCTCATCAGATTTACACTTTTCTTTATCATTCCAGTCTGCAGCTTGTTTCTCTGTCCTCTGCTCATGTTTGCTCTTCTCATAAAAAAAAAATAGGGTTGTAATCCAGTCAAATTCAAATAGTTCAGAATAGAAAAAATACATAATATATTGAAAATTAGTTGAATAATGGCCAGCAAAAATGAGCAGCCATTGATCTGGTAAATATGCTGTTCAATTTTTCTAGGGCAAGTATACATGTTTTTAGTCTGCATGTTGAAAAGTGATGTTGAGATAAACATGAATATCGTACATCTGTGTAAGAATCAGTGTATCAATTTGATTTAACATTTTTAGTGATCAAATGAACTGGCTAGAGGTTCTACAAATTTGATACCTATGATTTTATACTTTTCAATCCTGTGACACTTTAAAAAGTATTAAATGTTTAAATCGCTGAAATTGAAATATTAAAACTCACTTTTTGCTGGTTTAAATGGTTTTGTCTTTGGGAATGCTATATTTGTGATTGCAAATTTTGAGGAAAGAATACTGCATGTTTGAAATGATAATTGTACTCAAGATTTAAGAATAACTTGCCTGTTTTTTTTTGTTTACCATAGACTATAGTAGAACAATAGTTCTAAAGTAATTGTGAAGAGTAACTGTGATTATGGTGTTCTAAACTTCTATTTTCAAGGGAATGCTTTGATGTAATCTTTTGAAAGTATTTCTAATTTTAAACAATAGTGGCCTTTGATTAATGTGTTTTACTTGATTGTGGAGAGCAAACAGAATTGGTGGCTTTCATGGCCTTAGTAGTTAGCAAAAATATAATGTTTGCCTTTATGTAGCAATGTAGTGTTATAATTATGTCCATTCTGTTTTTAGCATTGTGGATAAAGTATCAGTACTTTATATGCAAATGAAAATGCATGATTTTAAATAGGATTTGTGAATTGTATACATTCCACTACAATGGAGGTAATAATAAAATCACAGGCATGCTTCTTTGTGTTGGGTGTTTTCTTTAATTTTAATGAATATCTCCTCAGTTTTTTGGTAGGATTAAACAGTTTTCTTAAAAAGGGAGATTATGGTAGAATTAATCTTACTATGAATTCAGCACTTATGATCCTATCATATCCCGGTGTCTCCATTAACTTTGGTGGGAGCTGTTAAATGCTCTGTAAAGAGCATGAATTCACCATCTTTTATATCTCTGAGCTAAAATCATCTGTTGATCTCTTCATCATCTCTGCTGTGTAAATACTTTTTTAGTGAGAAGCTGAATTATTTATTCTTACTATTTTCCTAACTGCTTAAAGAATCTTATCCTGTTGCTTGAATGTTGATGTGAGATCAGTACATGCAATATGGGTTTTCCCAGGGGATGAACTTCAGCTATTTTCTGTTTGGAAGTACAGTATATGGAAAATAGCTGAAAACATAATAGAACCCATCCAGTTTGCCGAAGGAAAGAAATTAGATGGATTTTTTAAATAGAGTGCTGTGTAGTTCTGTGTACATACCAGAATTCTTGAAGTCCTGAATTAGGTAGACTATTGAATCAAAACCCTTGGCATTAAGCTTGTTTAAAAGCTCAAAATTCCAACAAAGCTTTACCATGTCTGGGGGTTTTTCATTTCAATATATAGTTTGTATTAGGTATTCTATAATGTGGGAGATATTTTTAATGCCAAATACAACAGTTGCTGCTATATTTTCAATATATTTTTAAAACAACGTATATTTTTATTGAAAGTCTTTATTGATATTTACAGGCAGAATACTTACAAAAATAGAGAGGGGAAGGATATCCTCATAATGAGAATGGGGGAAATTATAGAAGACAGTGGCTGAAGAGAGAAAGAGAGCTACCAAATACACAGGAGGAAAGATATCAGGTCTGACATAGCTCACAGTGGATATTTAACCTTTCTTTTTCTTCCCCTCCCCCTCAAAAGTATTAAATGATAATGAATATAATATATAAAATATTTTTCTGAAAAGGCTGTTACATTTCCTAGTGACGGAACTCTTTCATAATACCATGAGAATCGTAGAGGCCTACACAGATGTTAAGAAAGTTCTGTGGAAGTTGCAGAAGGGATTTTTAATGTTGCAATTCTCAGGAACAAGTCTCATTTATTTCAGTATATCTAGTTAAATTATTGGATTACGTCCTTAAGCTCATCATGTTAACATTTGACACTAGGATGAGTCCTCAGAAACTAAAAAATCTGAACTAATTCCAAATTGTTTATTAAAAGTTTTAGATACTAGCTAAGAATCTAAATCAACTATCCATTTTTATTTTGAATTGTTCTTCAAGTGCAATTCATGAAACATAGAAGAAAAGCTTGGGTAGAAAACGAATGAAAATGAATAAGAAAATGTAAATACTTTGGTTTTATTAAGAAAATTGTACCATCTAATCATACATGAAAGGATTTCATTATCCTACATCATGATTTGTTAAATAAATTGCAGTCAGCTGGATTTATATAACATGCTAAGCCAAAAGTAAGTACGGTAATAGATCTGGACTAGTGGTGTGAAAAACATTTTGAATTTGAACCGCTATTCTCATTTTATAAGTGGGAAGTATTTAGAACATGGTACACTTCTGGTATGAACAGAACAATTCATTTCATGCTTGGGAAAAGAACATGAAATTTCGCATATCCCTAATTGCTAATATAAAATGCTACAGAGTACAAATTTGTATTTTCAATCTTGATTGTGTAATTTTGTACTATAAAGCAGAGGGACTAAATTTTAATGCTAGGTTTTAAGGATGTTCAAACCTCAAGTTGACCTGGACAGGTTTTTGCACATCTTTGCTAAGTATTGCTTAGCTTAGGTCCATATATTAAGTTCTAAGAAGTAAACTTCTGTTCATAGCATATTTGGATTCAAAATCTAAACTCAAAACAGTGAGATGTTGACAAACACCCTCATGACTTTTTTTTATTTCCTGCTTCCCAAAAAGCTGCAGTAAGCCATGTGCTTTCTTCTCTTTAGATTGTCAGGTGACAAGACTAGAACAATTACTTCCTCTTAAGCAACTGCAATTCCCAGTTAGATCTTGTAAACTATTTGTTTTAATTGATACTGGCTTGTTCCCATATGAGAACTCAAATTAATCACCTTTTCCCCTAAATCAAATATAGCAGAACAGTAGTAAAGAGAAGCAAATGCTTTTATTTTCCTTTTCTACCATATATTTAATGAAAGCCGCATATGCAAATTGCTTACAATTTGGAAACATTAGATTTCAGAACATTACGGGTAGTGACCTAAACTGAAAAAGCTCAAAATTTTTGAATTATGAGTGCCTTTAATTTGTGTTACATCTATATCACTGCTAAAACTTTTTGATTTATTTATATGCTATCAAGTTGCTGTTGACTTTTAGCAACCAGATAGCTCTCCAGGATGAGCTGAGGCAGTCCATAAATTTTATAGCTAGAACAAGATTGGCTTGTTAAAGCATATGTATGAAACTTCTTGAAACCATGTATAGAATCTGCACTTTTCTTTATTGACTATACAGTATACTGAGCTTCAGTCTTGGAACAAAGAAATATATGAAATTACTGTGCACTGTGACAACAATAAGTTAATCTAAACTTTCTTGGAATATTAAGAGGATTTAGTGACATATTTGCCAATAAGGCAGGTGCCCCATAGCTTTATTGGATAGCAATTTTTGTTTTTTATTAAATCTCCCCAGGTTTGAATTGCTTTCCCTTCCGTTTCTATCAGGAAACATGGTCTCGGGATTCTCCTCTTTGCAGTTACTCAGGCTAAAGAGGAACAAAAATTCTTTTGGTATTAGTGTTCCTTTCTATTTTCAGCTTTACGTACATTTATGGATGGCATGATTCATTATTTTGCTTCAACGAGACCCTCCCCCAATTTGGCTTGGGCTGAAAAGTCTGAACTAGAGAGGCAATAGATATTTCCATTTTTACCAGCTTTGAAGGCACCCATCTGCCCAAGTTGAGCACAGAATGATAGAAAATGGTTTTCTTCTATAAAACAGCTGTGACCAGCCCCCTTCCATTCATCTGAAGAGAAAATTCAGGTTGAATAATCTAGTTCCTCTGCATCAAATTCATAGGCATCTGTTGTGTTTGTGTAGAGCACAGGCCAACAGCCAAATAAATGGACTTGATGATAGTTGTTGGTAGCAATTCAAGGTTTTTTTTCCCCTTTTTTGTATTGGATACTTCTTTAAAAAGGATTAGACTTTTATTATATTGTATATACACCACCACCCCATTACCTGAATAGACTAGAGTTTCTAGAAACTGTGCTTTGATAATAGACTTTCACAGACCTACACTTAGACTTGCATCTGTCACTCAGTAAATACTTCAAGGCCTCTGCTCAGGGGCTGCTCTTTTTGGTGTCAGGAAGTTTACTTAATTAAAATGTTCTTAAAGTACATTGATATGTGCATGGTTTCTGTTGCTATTGATCTGGATCTGATTCAGCAGAAGAGTCGTTACTACTCTGACTTTTGGCTTTTTCACTTTTATTCTGAAATTTTTGTCTTGGTCAACCTCTGGTATTGAGAATGGTATTGCTGAGGATATAAGTGTCTCAATGTAAATTTCCACCGTAACCCTACCAATCCCTGCACTTACTGAGAGGTAAGAAAAACACTCTTCACTTGCTTAAATTGCTATCAGTAATTAAAAACAACAGGCTCAGTGTGGAAGTGGAACAAAGGAAAAGACTTTAGAACCAGAAGAAAATTGATGACGAAGAGAAAAGCTGTCTTTATTTTCCCCCCCCCATTCCTATTTTTAGGAATGTGAGTGGATGTCTGCATTTCTGGATGTAAAATTCTGCAATTTATTTATTTTTTTAAACAAATTTACAATTCAGGCATAAATTAAATATATTGTGCAATTCTCTAGAATCTGTTTTTTTTTTAACTTTCATTTCCTAACATTGGTATTGCTAATGTTGCAGTTCAGAAAAAGCCTTAAATAATTTTAGCTGGGTGCATCTGAGGAAGTATGGCCTTCCTTAGGGATCCCTTCTTTGTCCCTCAACTCTCCTCTGATCTCCGCTGAGATCTCTGGAAAAAATAGTGCCGTATAAACTACAGTAATATATATGAACTGGTCAAATATAATAATGGCATTGGACTAATGGTGTTGGTTTTAAGAGTTAATAAACATGACTTGACACAACAGGAGCATTTATTTATTAGATTAGATTCAGAAGGTTTTAACATACATGATATAGCACACCAAAGGTGCAGAGGTTTGGTCGCGATGTGAGCCAAATTACAAATTCTACATGAACAAATGTAGTGGCTGTCATTTGACTTTTAGTTTTTGAACAAAACAAATGTATACCACTGGGCTAAATAATACAAATAGATGAGACACTCTAACTCCCACCTGCATTTTTCATCTCCAGTTGAAAGAAGCAGTAAAAGCAGTAAGAATACTTGCTGAAGTTACATTTTCCTAGTGATGCGTGAATTGTTCATTACAGTATTTGTGTTCTTGTTCTGGGTTTTCATTCTGAGTCTTTAAGGCAGCTAATAACACTGAAACAGCATTAACTGTAAATTGAGGTCAATCAGAATAAAACAGCAAGTAAAGGTAAAGCTACTGAAAGATCACGCACTCAGAGCTTACCGGTATACAGAAATCTTCCCAGAGAATCAAAAAGCAAAGTATTAATAAGAAAAGTGGTAGTCATTGTTGCCTTAAAGATTCTTAAATTTCTTCAGTGATTCTACACTGAATTGAGTAAGATCTTTTCTGAACTCAATATTTCAAATCCCTGTTTTGATACATTGTTAAAAAAAATCTAGATGACCATCCTGAATGTTTTAATCTACTTATTCTAACAATGGTTCTAGAGCAACAAAGCTATGAATAGTTAACTATTATTTTTAAGGTAATGATTTTAGAAGTCAGGTTTTCTGTGGTGAAATGAAGGGGTTACCATCCCATCCCTCACTACTATGTCCAATTCAATGCGTTCTGCGGATGGTTGGTTCTCTCTTCCTGTCAGATCACTCCTTGTGGAAACATATCCTGTACTTATTTCCTGACCTGATTTATATTGATTATATTTCTGCCTAAAAGGTAAAGGTTCCCCTCGCACATATGTTAGTCGTTCCTGACTCTAGGGGTCGGTGCTCATCTCCATTTCAAAGCCGAAGAGCCAGCGCCATCCGAAGACGTCTCTGTGGTCATATGGCTGGCATGACTAAACACCGAAGGCACACGGAACGCTGTTACCTTCCCACCAAAATGGTCCCTATTTTTCTACTTGCATTTTTTTTATGTGCTTTCAAACTGCTAGGTTGGCAGAAGCTGGGACAAGTAATGGGAGCTCACGCCGTTACATGGCACTAGGGATTTGAACTGCTGAACTGCCGACCTTTCGATCGACAAGCTCACCTTCTTAGCCACTGAGCCACAGTGTCCCTTATTTCTGCCCTACTGGCTACTAAAATAAAACTTTAATTTAAAAATGGAATTTAAGAAATTAAGCGCAAAAAGTGCCAAAATCAACAATTAAAAGATTTGGAAAAAGGAATGCATCTATTTCTTAAAGTCTGAGAGAGGGTCCAAATTCAGTTTCCACGTGAAGTAGCACAGGAGAAATTCCATTTTGCAGTAAAGCTGTCAGTCAAGTCTTTATCACAGTCAAATATCAGCATAAGGAAGGTGGGGTACAGTTAATTATAAACATAGAAACTACATCTAAAAATATTATAAAAAATTAAAAGATGAAACAGTATACATAAAAAATGAAAAGAATCTAAAAGTATTATATGGGTGTAGGGAATAAAAGTTAGTGTGTGGCAGACTGTCATGGTGCAAAGCATTTTAGTATGTCAAATTAGATGCTCATGAGGTATTTCCGTGTGTGTTTACAGCATAGGCCGTCATCTGCTGGATACATTTATCAGGGTTAGTATCGGAAAGCAGCAGGAACATAGTAGAATCATCCTGTGAACCCTGGATATTTATGCAATAAAGGGGGAGATGAGGCTGATACAAATGTCCAGAGGGATGGGCATTCTTTCTCCAGAAGGGAGTCTTCCTATATCGGCCTTCAAGCACAGCTGAGAAGAGCATATGACAGATAGCCCTCAACTTATAGCCAGTCACTTAGAACATTTGAAGTTGCTGCGGAAAAGCTATTTATGATCGATTTTGAAGTTACGGCCACTGCAGCATCCCCAGTCATTCCCCCAACTGGATCCTGGACCGTCCTCTCCACCCCGCCCTCACAGAGTCCATCACACACTTAACTTTTAAAAGTCTCCAGAGATCCTTAACAGAGCAGTCAGCTCCACTTTTCTGCAATTTACCTGTGTTTGGGTAGGGTGCATTTCTTATACTTCGTTAACCAAAAGCTACAGTCAGCAAAAACACAATTATCAACATTTCTCTAGAAAGGTTGCATGTGTCATTTTCAGTGTTCTGAGACTGTAAATCCCAGCTTTTCATGAAGAAGCTCACTCCAAGCGCACGTCAAAAGGATTCGGCTTTAAGAGTGATAGGTTGCTCTCCCTGCTATATGTAAAGGTTGAACCTATTTTCCAAACGTGAATCCTGATGTAGCACAAATACCACAATCTTATTTTCAAGTGGGAAATAGAACAACCCAAAATTCTCCCCAAATTGTGATGGGGAGAGGAGAGGGGAGGTGATGGACTGCAGTAACGCAGCAGGTTCCCAGGAAGAAATGCACAAGACAAAAGGCAGCAGTCCAGAGCTGGAGTCGGAGGAAGAGATTTAGGACGTCCACTACTCTAGAATCTTCCAGGGTACATCCATCAGGGTAAGAGCCTTAGCGGTTTAATTTGTCAAGGTTCTGTCTATATGATTTAAGCAAATAAAGAACTGAACTTTGGCTGGATTGTGTTATATCATTCTTGGGCTAGGTTTGAGACAAATAAAAATGTTAAAATTAGGAGCAACTTTTTAAAAGGCCAGTGAAAATTGTTTGCCTCACAGTTTTTCACTTTGCCAGTGCTAAAATGGCTGGAAGATGGCATAGCTGACTGGAACCACATAAGAACTGGAGAAGTCTGTTCTTTTAATGTGATTTTTTTTTCAGGACTCCTAAAGCCATTTGTAGGTGAAAAAGCGTTGGATTCCCCCCCCCTTTTTGATTTTAATGAACATGTGCTAGGCACTTTCCAGTAATTTGGAATAACAACCCGTCATCAAACCCCTTACCTTACTAAGAATGAATAAAAAGAAAGTAAGCAAACTTGGGAACCAAATAAAAAAATGTACAGGCTTTATAGTTCTATAATTCTACTGAAATGAAGGCTTACGGACTTTGGAGGATAAGGACCAGATATATTGTGACATCTTTCCTGGACATACAGTTGGATAGAAACCCGTAAGCCAAGCCTGTTTATATAGTGGATAAACGGGTTTAGTGAAAAATTTAAATTAGAAACCCTTTTCTTTTCACTGTGCCTTGCCTGGGACAAGGCAACAAATGTTCCATAATCCTATATATTCTAGTTATGAGAACTTTTATTTCGGAATTCTGTTTAAATGCAGGAATTCCTTTTCACTTGAAAATGGTATTAATATTAAATACTATTTATTTTAAATAAATGTTATTTTAAAATGTATTTAAAAACATACTTGATGACAGTAAAGCTAATCCAAAAGTGGCATTCAAATTTTCTTTTATTGACAGTCTATAACCAAACACAATTATTTTTTCAATATTGGTATCATTTTAATGACTTTTTAAAATTTAAACGTTGAAGATGATAAAAAATTGTTTTAAAATGCAAACATACTTATTATGTTTAGTGAACAGTGTTTTGATGGTAAATGTCTTCTACACATAGGCCAGAAGGTGGCACACATCTTCCACAGATGTTAACAATGGGACTTAGGTTGGCATGAATGGAATGTTGCTCAAAAATATAAATATTAAATATTTGCATGTATTTTTTCAGATACACATCAAAGATACAATTTATTTCTTCAATTTTATGTGTAGGAATCGTAATGACAAAGATGATTTTATGTTATCTGAAAGGCATTCACAAATTCTTCGTAACTAAAATTTTATGATTGGCTACAGTTCCATTAAATTTTGTTGCAGTTTGTAATTTAGAACTCATAAACATACAGGTAAAATTGATGAGACTGGAATTCTTTTCAGCTAACCTTAGCTAACACCTCCCAGTATTATCCAGATTTACTTTTTGCTTTGCTGTTGAATCTGCAAAATTTAATTGGAACTGGTACTTGGCTACCTTAAGCTAGAATCCAGAAATTGGCATACTGTTCTTTCAGATTTGTGTTGGCTCTCACAATTGTTTAATAAAACTTTTTATGAATTCTTATTGCAGTTTTCATATTCAGAATAGGGATTATTACGACAAATTATTAGATAGGGTGTGTCTCACTTTTAATACTTTTAAGTTAAATTTGCTTGATTTAGTATTTTAGATAAATCTTTTTGATATACAAAAAGATTGTTTTCCTCATGCTGTTGTTCCCATACTACTGTAGAAATTATCTATAGATACGAGTTTCAATAGAGGCCTAGCCTAAAGTCGCCTTGAATTTAATTCCTTTTATAAGCCAAGTTAATGGCAATCACATCTTGTAATTATTTAGTAATACAGATTTAATATACTAAGTATAGGCTAAAAATCCTGTATACTTCTAATTGTCTTGGTAATTAAGATAGCATACGAATAGATACGTATTTGATATTTTTTTTACCATGGCAGTTACAATGTGTCTTATAAGGAAGCACACCTAGAGGTTTCTGTAATTCCTGTTTCTTTTAAGTGCAAAAGTATGAATACTTTTAAATTACTGCATACAATTAAGAGTTGTCTGCATAAATTAAGAATGTACTCACAGATCAGATATTCCAAAAAATATTTAAAAAATTGAATACAATACAGTTCCATGAAGTTACTATCATGTAGATTCTGTGAGGTTATTAATCTTATCTTCTCCTTCCCCATCCAGCTTCCTATAAGCCAATGTTTATAAATCATGTCCATTACTTTTATCACTTTATAAAATACATTGTATAATCAAATGTTTAGTATGAGAATCTCAAATATTGCTAATAAGCAATACAACTGGAGATCCTGACGTGTTCTAGATTGTGATATAATAAAATCTTCAAGAATGCAAAAATAAGTTATCAATTAAGTTATTTTAGCTAGGCAGGGTATAAAATAATTTCCCATTCTCTCTCCAACTACTAACAGTGCAACTGTTAATAAGAGTGAAAAATCAACATAATTTATTACCTGAAATAGCAATTATGTTTTAGACTGGCATGACTAATCCAAAATTAGTGAAAATCTGATCACCTAAAAGTTTGTTCTGCCTTTGTTAATGAGCAGGCATTCAAATGCAACATCCTTTGAAAAAAAAAGAGAAACAAGCAAGTGACTCATAAATTGTTGAAGCTGCTGTGGAGAAATACTCTATATAGAATGAAGAAAAGATCACTAATCTCATTTAGCCTTGAAGATTTTGCTTTTGAAAGTATTATGCTGCATAGCAATCTCTTGAAAGTATTTACAGGTAGTCCTTGACTTACAATTCATTTAGTGACCATTCAAAGTTGCAACAGCACTGTAACTTATGACCATTTTTCACTTATGACCATTTCAGCATCCGCCATGGTCATGTGATTTACATTCAGATGCTTGACAACTGACTCACATTTGTGATGGTTGCAGTGTCCCAGTCATACGATTCTCTTTTGTGACCTTTTGACAAGCAGTCAATGGGGAAACCAGATTCATTTAACTCTGTTACTATAAGAACTGCAAGTGATTCACTTAACAAATGTGGTGAAAAGAGTCAAATTGGGGCAAAACTCACTTCTCGCTTAGCAACATAAATTTTAGGCTCAATTGTGGTCATAAGTTGAGGACTACTTGTATTTACTGCACTCTTTAAGGGCTTTCAAATCCACCTCCATTTAACAGAAAGAATGGGGAAGCATCCAAGTTGGCACGGGGTTATTACACCTTCCAAAAAACCTGCATAGCAGATTGCTGGTAGCAGCTTTTCTGTTCAGAACAGGGCCAGTCATCGTCCCCCCTTCCCCTTTAGTATCTGTGCATAGATCTGATATTGAGGGCAAAAAAAAAAAAGACAGCTGCACCAAACTGCACAGCACCACCCACACACCTGTTCCATTTTGGTGCAAATGTTATACAGGCCTCAGGTGGAGCTTCTGCCTTTTCCCAGAAGAGTCTCCAGAGCACACCCAGGTGCCCAGTTTCACACTGCTTGGTAAACTCACTCTCTTCCTCTCCTTCTCTCTCTCTCTCTATATATATGCAATAGATTTTGCTAAGCTTGCTTCAAAACTGCTTTTGCTGAGTATGCCTGCAGGTTGGCTTAAGTGGGAAATTAAAATATCATTCCAAGCTGCAAAGAGCCTGAGAACATCTCCATTATCTTACAGTAGGGCAAGTTTAGGGTGACTGCTACAAAGAGTATAATTAGGAAATTAGGGTTATAATAGGACAAGATTGAAAAAAGGAGTTAGTTGTGTAGTGACAAGGATAGAAGAGCAGCAATTCTGCATATGCTTATAATTTAAATCCTGCTGAAGTCCATCTTATTCTTATAGTTGGCATTGCAACCTTAAGACAATACCAAAAAATGACATTTAATTTTTAGGAGAGGTTGAATGCTTAGAAGCAGCCAAAGTTTAATCAATAACATGAGTGAGACTTTCATTTCTCAGCAGCTTAGTCATATAGAGAAGCTGCTGCAACTTATTAACTAATACCCTTTCCATGAAATATTGCACAGATTCATATAAACTTTCCAGTATTCATACATCAATTAGCTCTTACATTAAAAGGTTTTTTACCTGAAAGTTTTGTTTTTGCAAGAAGTTAACAGTTGGGGAAATTAGTAGCCCTCCCCTCCTTAATTTCTGCATAACCAAAAGCAAGTTCATCATAGTTGCTTTTAGAAGTTCACATAGCCAATCAACAAAGGGTGAAAACAGGCAAAGGAATTATTTGTGCACAACTTAGTTTTTGCTTCTAAAATTCAAACTTCTCAAGGTAGCGAACAACTTAAAAGTTTCTCTTCATGAACAGCTTTGGAATATTTTTTTTTTAGCAAGCCACTTTCAAACATAATTTCTCAGAGAAAATAAAAGTACTTCCAGGACAATCTACATAGAATGTAACTGGTATGTTGCCAATTCAGCTGCTCTGCCACAAAACAGCTGGCACTTACAAAGAAGGCAAACAAGCTATTCAATGAACACACAATTTATTTTGATTCTGTATAAAAAGGTTAAGTTTACAACTAAACTTTTATAAAAAGTTCAGCATGATTAGGTACATCATAACATTTTTTTTTGCAGAAATATACATTTCTGCTACTATACAAGAAAACTCTAATTAAAGAGTTCAAAGTTTCATTCCCATATTTATATATAAATATGTACACAGCATCCAGTCCTATACGCATGTCAAAAAAAGCTAATTTTTGACCAAGACTTCACAGAAAACTGAACACTCAATCTTCTAATACTCACGCTCCACCTTTTGGAGGAAAAAAAGGCAAAGTCTGCTTTAAAAGGGAAAATTCCTTAAGGAGGGCTTTTTTTTTTTTTTTATAAAAAGTTTCATTTTGCTCCCTACTGTGGGAATAGCATATAAATGAAGCCTTTCCAGCTAGGGAAAGGGCATTTTTAAAAGTCTCTTCATAAATAATTAAGATTAGTCCAAGATGAAGAACAGTGGAAGATGATATCCATTAATTTTTCTTTAAAAGGTTCATTTAACTGAATATGAATTTCTTCCCCCTCCATATAGCTGGGAAACAGAGTTGCCGTGGGGGGGAATGTGTCTTCTTGTGCAAAAATTCAGCAAACACCTGCAAAACATTGAAGAGAAGCATATTTAGAAGAATGCTAACAGGGCAGAGATCCGGACAGACTGGCGCCAGAGAGGAAACCACAGTTTGAGCATTTAGCCAAACACTCAAAGATTGGGCAAACCCTGGCGTCCAGATGCAGCATGTGCATGCAAATGCGTGCTCCCTTTCACACACACCCAATGAAATGAGCCTATTCAAGAGGAGACATGATCTGAAAGTGGCTCCTCTTGCTTAAACTCTTGACTTAAGAGGGACACGAGAGGGTGGCGGCGTAACCGTTAAAACAATTTAATTAGAAGCTGTCCAATTGATCCCATGAGCGATCCTGGGCCATACCGCAAGTTTTACTTAGATTAAAATATTAAGAGAACTGCGCCTGGATTTATGTTGAGTCCTCAGAAGACAACAAAATGCCTCAGCTGCCACAAAACAGCCCCTCTCCCTTTCATGTACAAAGTATTTTTTAAAAAAAAAACAGGAATTGAGCACTTACCAAACGCATTTAGCCACAAAGTGCTTTGCTCTCATTTGACATTAACTCTGAGGGAAATTCAGCTGCCTGCAAGGGGGGAAAGGAAGAGGAGAGAAAGAAATGGGGTTAAAAACCCTACGCATTTCAAGGAAGCTTGCAAACTATTCGGGGTTACTTCGAACGCGATCAACAAATAGCTATTATTGCTAATAAGATAACACCGCCAAGGAGCCCCAGGTACCTTATAACCCCTAATGTTTTTTGTAAGGCCAATCGCGACCCTGAAAGGGCACCCCTGATCAAACCCGGCAAACAGATTTAGAGCAACACCGTTATAATCTAATCTAATCTCGTTTAAAGGAGCAACAAGCCAAGGAGTCGAGCACGGACGGGGAGAAGCAGCTCACCTGTAGTGACAAGATGCTGATGTCCGTGTTCAAGGTGGTCAGAGGAGTCCTGGAGGAAGGGCTCTGTCCCGGTCTCTGGTGATGGAGGGTGACGATGCTGGGGTGCGTGTCGAGAGCGATCTGCAGGTCCAGGATGTAGTCAATAACGTGCTGCAGGATTTCCATCTTGCTGACTTTCTTGTTCTGAGGAATGCTGGGCACCAGCTCTTTCAGCTTGGAGTAGCAGTCGTTCATGTTGTAGAGCAAACTCATAGGGTCATCCACCGGGGTTTTACTCCGGGAAATCCCCAGGCTGTGTTCCGAAAGGCTGTTTTTCCGGACGGATCGCACCGGACTAAAGGCTTTCATGTTGCAGAAGACGGAAGGAGCTAGCCGGCTTTGCCTGCTTTGAAGCCCACCGCACACTCCGGAACGGAGAAGAATTCTGTCGCCTTCAGCCTTTCCCTCTCCTTGCTTCCCACTCTACAGTCAGAATGGAGTTAAGTCCCCCCTGTTCTTGGCTTTTATAGCCCTCGTCTCTCAGCTGACAAATCCGGGTTGCCTTCGCTGCTATTGGAGGAACGATACACGTCTGTCAAGAGTCGAGGCGTTTCTCATTGGTACAAGTAGCACCCAAGAGGCGGTCCGGGCCTTCCGCGTTTGGAGCCAATCCTTGGCCAAAGAGGCGTGCCCAAAGCACAGCTGTGGCTAGTA
>JAOYMU010000192.1:3878283-3889537 GCA_025802295.1 Psammodynastes pulverulentus | reverse complement strand
TCACAACTACAGACCTTTAACAGGCTTGGAGAGTTGCCAGGCCAAGATCTTCCAAACACCATGCTGTAGCAGCAATTACTTGGTGAGAAGTCAGGAACAGATCTTCACCTTAATGAATTGAACTAATTGTTTCCTGCAAACAGCACTCCCCTTTCACTCCTTTTTATTCCCTATGGGGGAGGGGACATTCACCATCCACCTGAGCCTTTACTCCCGAGTCGACCCTTATTCCTTAACTATTCCCTTCTCCTTGCAGCTCTGTGCTTGCGCATACTGGGAATAGGCTCCAGCTGTTTTTCTGCCCAACTGATCTCCGACTCCGAAGGCAGCTGATAACTGTCAGATGGCTCTGGCCCCATCTCTGCCTCCAACACAAAGCACTCGTCAGAGCCTTCCCCAGACTCCAGGACTGGCCCATGTTCCTCCCCAGCCACCTCACGGTCCAAATCTGCTGCCAGCTCTGCTGACCGCTAGCGGGCCACAATAGTATGATAGATTATTTTGTGAAACAAGCCTGATTGTCCAGTAAGAAGCGTTTTGCTTAAGCCAGTGTTCCCCAACTTTAGCCACTTGTAGATGTGTGGATCACTGGGGAATTCTGGGAGTTGGAGTCCTCATACCTTCAGGTGGCCAAGGTTGGGAAATTTGGGTTTGAAATCCAAATAGGGCAGGAGGTTACAGAGTATTTGGATCCATTCAACTCCAAATGTAGGTTTGTTATGGATAAGGAGCACTTTGATTGCCATTGTTCGTGATCTATTTTGGGGATTGGAAATTAGTTAGACCTTATGAACCCTTTAGTTCCACTGAGTTCTGTCCTTCAGCATCTCTGAGTGGGATTAGATTTGGGGGTCAGAATGATAGAATAATTACTTCTTTTATTCAGCAGGTCAGTGTTCCAGGCAATCGTGGAATATTTAAAATATGTCAACTTTAAATGTTTAAATGTTTAAATTTAAGAAGCTTTTATAATTATACTCAGAATTTTAATATTTGGCAATTCCATAATGTTGAGGGCAGGTAAGAAATGAATAATAAGCTTCTAATACATCCATTATCTCATCAAAGTCACTTCAAGTTTGGAGGATTACTTGGGATCTTTTAATTCCCTATTAGTAATGTAGAAAAATATTTTATAGTCAATGACTATTCCTTGAGTTACTTTCAGACAAATAGATCAGTATAGCTGACATGCAGGAATGTAAACACATTTCCTCCAGAGTAAATTGCATTCAGTTCAATAAGATTTAAACCCAGCAAACATGTTCCAGATTTTATCCCTAAAGGTATAATCATTTACACACATTATTGTTCTGTAATGTCCTGTTGCATGCAGGCCTACTAAAATTATGACACTGAGCTATGATTCTTAATCACCTTTTTCATTATTTTTTCCACATGTAGGCCATTGTTATTTCAATATACGGAATAGGACTTCAATTCCCAATTCTGTTTTGATTTCATATCGTAAATATTATACTGTGTTTCCCCAAAATTAAGACCAGGTCTTATGTTAATTTTTCCTCCAAAAGACACATCTGGGCTTATTTTCTGGTTAAGTTTTATTTTGGGGGAAATTGGTACCAAAATGTGTCCATCAGACTGACGATCTTAACTGGGGCTTATTTTTGGGGTAGGGCTTATATTATGAGCACCTGGAAAAAGATCATGCTAGAGCTTATTTTCCAGTTGGGTCTTATTTTTGAGGAAACACAGTATATGCTGTTTATAAAGAAATAGATTTCTTCTCTTTTATAATTGCAGATCAGGCATATCTGCCTCTTTGTTGATTTCTTTAATATTTAGCAATAACACAAATGGTATTTATTAATATTGGCAGGAGCAGAGCATAGACTTTCAGTTGGCCAGAAGAGTTGCATGGTGTTGACACTGTTGGCTGGAATACTATGTTTCTGAAATATTTTGAGAGAAAATGGGAGACAAATTATTGCCTAAAATCAGGGTTGTGGGTGGTTCTTACTCATGGGGGCAAAGGAGAGGTAAAGTTCTCTTGTGCTTCTAACTTCTTGACTCCCACATTGATAGCTTAAAATAGTATTCTCCACCCTGCTGTCCTCCAGATGTGCTGGACTGCAGCTTCCATAATTCCTAGCTAGCATGGCCAACAGCTAGCACATCTGAAGGGCCTCAAGTTGATGGAGGTTGAGCTGAAGTCAAATCATGATGACATTTGCAGGCAACTCCTACTGTGTTACATGGAATCTTTATATATAGCTTATGCAACAGGCCATGTATGTAGTAGCAGAATAGGCAATCTGAACCCTCAGAGCTACCCGAGGCTCATGTTGTGGTGGCCTTTTAGAGCCTCTGTTAGTCACAATTGTCAAAACTGGTGGCATGGTTTCCCTCCATTTTGAGACGAAAAGACATTAAAAAATGTAAGAATCAAAGTGTTAAGTACTACAATAGTCTTTTAAAAACAAGGGAAAGAACTGACAAAACTCAGGGGAGGGGGACAAACAAGTACAAGATGGCGACCCTGTCTAAATGTGTGCTTCTCCCAAAAAATAAAACAAAAAAATAAAGTCAATTCAAAGGAAGCCGATCCCTGCGTTAGAGACCCTCGTCTAGGAACCGTAATACTGCAATAACCATTCAGATGGTACAGCAAGAGGACTGCATCAGGACCAACCACAATTTTACAAAAATGATAAGCAAATGATTGAATGGTTCAGATTGTGTGCTTAGTACAGGAGTGTCAAACTCGTGATGTCACGTTGTCATCACGTGACGTATCATGACTTTTTCTCCCTTTGCTAAACCGGGGTGGGCGTGGCCAGCGCATGACACATCTGGCCTGCGGGCTACAAGTTTCGCACCCCTGGTTTAGTAGGTTGTAGGAAGCAAAAGAGAGCATGTGAAATGGAGCAGGTGTGAGAGAAGAGAGGAGAGTTGTAGTCCTGTTTATTAGTTATTGACAGATTAAGGAAATCTGTTTCAGGATTTTTTGGAATGCTGTGGCATAAGTAGCAATAAAAGGTGGGAGATGGGAATGTAAATGACTCCCACCCTAATGGCATTATGGAGGGGCTTAACTACCTGGCTACTTTTCCAGGCCCTGGCTCCTGCTCCTAGTATTTATATTTATCTTAGTTGTTGGCTGGATTTGCTATCTTTTTCTTTATTTATATTGGATTTTATCCTGCTTGTTTCAACATGACAGCCTCCCAGAGTTGATGCAGAGTTGGACTGTGCCTAAATTAAATAAATAAAAAAGGGAGGCAGGGTCACAAGTTGAGGTAACCTGCAGCTTTATTCATTTTTTTAAAAAAAATTGAAAGAAGGTGAGGATTATAGTGTATGCTAGCCTTATGCCAGTGTATCCAGCACAAAGATTGTGATAACAAAAAACAAACAAACCCCTTTTCATTCACTGTTCATTTTGCATTTCCTTAACTCGGAGAAGAAAGCTTATTACCTCATTACCCAATTCTTTGGCCATCTCCAAAGTGATTACAGGTAGTTCTCATTTAGCAACTACAATTGGAACTGGGAGCTCTGTCATTAAGCAAGGCAATCTCTAAGTGAAACTCCAACTGTGCTTCTGATCTTAGTTCAGTTTTCCTTTACAAACCTGTGAAGGTCGTAATGTGAAGCTTTTTGATCAGTGTAACTGAGAATGGTTGCTAACCGAGGCAATCATTATACAAGGACTCCCTGTATATTGGTGAAGATAAGACATTACCACCTTGCCTTGTCCATTTTGAATGTACAGTGACTCGGATTATAATCAGTTAAATATATTAACATTCATTCTTTTGTATGTTTTCTTTCTTTTTCTTTTCTTATACAATTATTTCCTCCCACATAACAACTGAACTAGAAACATATAAAGGCAAGCTTCATTGCGTAGACAACACCATATGCCAAGACAACTGGACAAAGCCTAATGCATTTGTTTTGCAGAAAGATTATTAAAAGTTATTTTGTTAAAGGGACTATGCTTGTAGCATTTTTCCAGATACATTACAAATCGGAATAAAAGATTTTCCTAATGAACGAATGCCTTACATGATCCAAAAGTCATAGCATAACCCAACGAGGCAGAGAAACAGTAGCTTTGTTTTACATTTTTTCTTTGGATTTCGGTTGTTTTATGAAAAACGGCCAGAGCAATATTTAAGAATTAGATATGAAGTAGTACAGTTTTAACTTGCCTGTATCTTGTGTTTCATCCACTGCAGCAAGTAATGAGTTAGCACGCATGCTCTTCTGAGCTCTATTATCAAACCTATAGATTCCTGCACATGACTAGTCCTTGGCAGTGAACAAAAATGGCATTTAAATCCCAAATGACACTCTTAAGCACTTGGCAGCAGAAGGGCCCTTCTGAGGAAGATTAAGTTAATAGAAGCATTTGGGTAACATCTGCATGGCTCCCTCCTAGTCAACCAAACTCAGATACAGCAGCAGCAGCAGCAGATCGGGATTCTGGTAGCACTTTCTCCGACTAATGAGTTTTATTAAAAGGCATAAGGTTTGGCGAGCTGCATCCCACTTCATCAGATGCACAGAGTGGGTAGACTGATGTAGGATTTAAATTGGGGTGAGGTGGTGGAAGTGGGGGGGGGGGAGGCCAGTTTACAGTATACAAATCCATTGTATTTGTTGAGCCCTTCTGAGATTAGGGGTCCTTGGTGAGTTTGCTTGTTTTCTTACAGGCATTTCATTACCCCAACTAAGTAACATCATCAGCGCTAGTAAGGAGTTCTGTTTGCTGTCAGTTTATATTCTGGTGTCTTGCCTGTCTGTGTGGGTGGAGGCAGTCTTGGAGATTTTTCTGAGATTGCCTGAAATCTGGTGTGAAATCAATAATTTCTCATTTGATACTGCTGTTAAAATCCTGCTTTTCCAAAACAGTGACTTTGAGGTATGTTACCGAGTATCCTGGGAGGCTGAGTTTCTTTGATACTGCTTTAGCTCCCTTAATTAAGCATCTCTGTCAAGAATGTCAGAACAAATGCAGTTGCAGTGCCTGGTTATCGATAATAGATTTGTTGGGGAGTTCTGGAAGCATGGAGATATGCACGGTATCTCATGACAATGTGCAGGCTTATCATGTGGTCTTTATGCATCCTTCGTATTTTTACAGTGTCTTCAAGGAAACAGATTGATATCCACAGAATATACTTTTATGTCATAGACGCTTGGACCTTTCCCTTGGTTCAATGTATAGAATGTGAAGGATGTGTGTTTGTGTTTGTATTTTATTTTATATTTTATTATTATTTTATTTTATATTCATGTACACTGAAGAAAGGTATTTAATTTCGTTGTACCAGGTACAATGACAATAAAGTGAACTAACTAATTAAATGCGCGTTTGATGCACCACCCGCATAATATAATCACTGCCTTGTACAATGGAGTGCAATGGAGTATGTTATAATTTAAAATTTCGTATGGTATTTAAATTTTACTTATTCAATTTCTGTAGCCACACATCTCCATCACTGACTGTGGGTGATTCACAATTCGATTCAGATTTTTTTTGTTTTTGGCCTAGAAAAAAGCTGCTAGAGTGATTGGAACAGTTAGTGATAAGCTTACCTTCATCTTCCTGTTTACAACACAAATGTAGCACACAAGGAAAAGAGATTGACTGGAAGGAAGGTGGCTCAGGTATGACTTTTAAAATTAGCTTAGCTTATAAATTTATTGTAGCAATAAGAAAAGATCATCACCAGCAATGATGGGTATAGTTGAAGAAGACAAGGGACCAATATATTAGTCTTAGTTTTGAATGCTCTTTCTACTTTTTCAGTTTTTGAGTAGCTAAGGTAGAAAACAGGCTTTGCCAATAACACTCAGCATCAGAAACAGATTGGAGTTATTCACAGTGCTAAACAGTTGAATGTAATTCCCTGATCTGTCAAGGGCATTCTGAGGACAGATTAATTTTGGACAAGCTATACTGTAGAGCAGGAAGCTCAAACTTGCTGCCTATCTTTACAGACTTATGGGTGAGAAAAAGCCCAGTACATTTTATTTATGTTATTTGGATGAGATAAACAGCCCACTGGTGTTCATCTGGTGTCAACAAGCTAAAACCAGTTTGGTTTTAATTGCATCCAGTTATGGCTTAGATTTATAACTTACTTTCCACCCCCCAAAACTCAGCAGTGTTAGCTGCCTGATTTTAACCCAACAGCAATCATTTCCTTTAGAAAGAGAGAGAGAAGGACTGGCCCATAATCCCTCAATGAGTTCCAGGTTGCTTATATAAACTAAATAATGAAAGGTGGTCCTGACAGATGGCTTGTATATACATTAATTAAATGCATAATTAAAATCTATTATTAAAAAGAAAAGGGAGCTGTTTTTTAACTTAATATATCATTGTCAGCATTGAATTATCCCTGCTTATCTCCTATATCTGGGTTGTGGGGAATACATTAATGTAATTCTGTCCCAGATTAGCACATAGGCTTTTGACCTTATAAAGGATTCATAACATTTGGAACTCAGGCTTAAAGAGAAACCTGAGTATGTGTGAACAGGAGATGGGTAAGCCTAAACCAGCCTGACACCCTCTCATGTTAGACCTGAACTGAAGCTCCAGGAATTAGGCACGCTGACTGAAAATGTTGGAAGGCACTTAGTTGGAGAAAGAAAGAAGGTGAAGTCATATTAATTAAATCACTGTAATAGAGTTCAGAACATATTTATTTTCAGCTTTCAAGTTTCATCTACAAGCTGTCGTTCTTAAATTTAATACAACTGGGACAGGAGCGATGCAACCATTGATAATAGCTAATGCAAGGGTTATTCAGTTAGAATAGGAAAAACCTATTGAATCCATCCTCTTGCTCAGTGCAGGAATACAGGTTAAATCATGCTCAACAAATGACTGTGGTTTAGCCTTTACTTGATCTCATCTAAGTGAAGGGGATCCCACTCTCTCTCTGATTGGTTCCACCAAGATTATGAAATTGTGATGACTTGGGAAAAGGCACGAAGGCAACACAGCTAGCTGATAGTTCAAATGCTTCCACATTTATGGCAAGTCCCAGAGCAAAGCACTTACACACACATACACACAGCAACCTCTGGCTGCGAGTAGTCTAGAAAAATGCTGTTAGCTCCACGGCTTCAAAACAAGAAGTCCAGCAAGACAAAGGAATAAGGCAACGAGTCCATGAAGCAAGGAACAAGGCAAGAAGTCCAGCAAACTCCAGACATCGGCAATGGCACACAAAACTCCACGAATTCAGCATTTGTTCCTGGCAAATGCTCCTCCCCACAGTGTCTCCTTAAGTCTCAGTCCCCAGGTGTGCCTTTTGAAGAGGGGTGGAGCACTCTCATCCTGATTCCATAATAATAATTTTATGGCCTTTTTTGCCACAGTTATGAAGTGAATCATGCAGTCTTTAAGTGAATCTGTGGCTTCCTCCATTGACTTTGCTTGTCGGAAGCCAGCTGGGAAAATCACAAATGGCAGTCACATGACCCCGGGATGCTGCACCTGTCATAAATAAAAAGTGTGCCAAATTTTGATCATGTGACTGTGGAGATGCTTTGACAGTTGTAAGTGTGAGGACACGACATAAATCACTTTTTTCAGTGCTGTTGTAATCTCAAATGGTTGCTAAAGAAATGATTATAAATCAAGGACTGCATGCATCGCTCTCTTTTTTTTGCTGAGCCCAATTAGCCTTTTTCCCTACCAGGCATTTCACATGCAACTTCATGTTTGCATTATTTTATTATTTAGTATTTTGAAAGATGTACCAGAATAATCCCCGACCAAGTGATGTGCTGTCAAAGCATTGTTTTTGCACTTTGAATCTTCCCTCCGCTTCCTAACCGTTCAGCCTTTAAGGAAAGTATAAATATTTTTGATGTTTCATTAAACCCAGTCTGACTTGATTATGCCCTTCCTACTGACTGCCACACTCAGTGATGATGGCAAGAGTGATAATATTGATTCACCTATGCACGAACGTGTAATAGATCAAAGGTATTGGCCGTGTTTCTATCTTAGCAGCCACTTCGCAGCACAAATTCAAGTTGACAGTTTTATAAGTTCCTCTCTGGCTCAATTTGAAGGAAATAAGTTACAGTGTGCGCTGTAGTAATTTTGTTTAACATTGGCATTTGGCAATTCAAAAGCATTTTACGAGGCTGAAACGTTTTCCAAGGTTTAGGGTGTTTTTTATATTTATTTTTTACTATGGATATTACTGTTTAAATTTGTTGAAGAAAATTGGCTCCAAACATTGAAGAAACGCATAGACTTTGATGTATTTATATTTGGATAATGTTCATAGTTTATGTGTCTCTCCCTTTTTGTGTTAATTCCAAATATAGAGCTGAAATTTGATTTTCTTCTAAATCCACCTGTTCTTATATGAAAGAACCAGCATAATACATCAGGTTCTTGGCAAATCATATTGCTTCTGGAATATGGAAAGAGAAAAGTATCTTCTGAGATATCTTCTGAGCTTCATGATCTCTGATGTAAAAAATTCGGTAGCTTTTCCTGAAGTTCCCAGATGATCAACCCCAATTATGACTCCACTGATTTGATTGTGCTATGATTGCACTAATTTACTCTACAGGTAGACTTACAACCGTTCGTTCGGCAACTGTTTAGCAACAGCAACTGTTCACAGTTACAATGGCATTGAAAAAAGTGACGTAGGACTGGTCCTGGTGCTTAAAACCATCACAGGATCCCGGTGGTCATGTGATCAAAATTTGGGTGCTTGGCAATTGACATGTATTTACCATCTTCGCGGTATCCTAGGGTCACGTGATTACCATTTGCGACCTTCTCAGCTGGCTTCTGGCAAATAAAATCAATGGATTCTCTTAAGGACCATGCCATTCATTTAACAACTGCAATGATTGCTTACCAACTAGGGCAGAACGTTCATAAAAACCAGGTGTGGGTCACTTAATAATTGCTTTGCTTATCAACAGAAATTCTGATCCCAATTGTCATCTTAAGTTGAGGACTGCCTGAATTTTAGAGGCATTTTCTCTGAGATTTAGGAAGAAAAGTTGGGGTGAGGAATCCTGCAGTGAAGTACTGTTAGGCTTATCTAAAACAATTGTTCGAAACACTTTTTTTCCCTTCTAACCTTTTCTTCCCAACCTCTTCAGCAGAAAACTGCAACCCTTCAGGATTGCGTAAAAATCGAAAATTCACCACTTCTCTTGCATGCACGACAACCTCTGTGCGCTGCTTCTTCAGAATGACAGGAAAATATCTCACCAAGTTTCAATTCACCATCAATATTCAGTGATGCAGTTGGAAGGATCCCCCAAGTATGGCAAAGTTGGTTTTACGTTAGGTTCTTGAACAAAGAAGAATTGACTTTCCAATGTATACTTTCCATTTTTTCCTGTATCTTTTTTGTGCATTGATATCCAAGCTGTCTCGTCTTGAAAGCCAGATCGTTCTTTTTCTGATTTTGATTAATGGTATTAACTGCAAAACTAAATGGTTGACTTGTGTCAGATAATAATCTCATGTCTTCTCCAAATGATTTGAACCCCACAAACTACCTAATTATAAGGAATTTGGGGGGAGGGTTTCCCTCTGGGGGGTACCAGGTGTGCCAATTAGTAGAATAATGTAGGGAAATTGTTTAGCCTTCACTGGACAAATGTTTTAGAGACAGTGATGATGATGAAGATTAACATTTTTTTCTGATCATTATTACTATTAAGGAAGTGAAATGTCACATGAAGTAAACTGTACTTGTATTTACTTATGGTAGAAATACTATACGCTTATAGAAGACTAGGAGTTGGGTGACTGCAGCTGCAACTGTATCTACTCTACGCTTACTAATTACATGGATATATACACATACATAGACTTTCATGATGAGATTAAGAATTGGATGTTAACTAGTAGGCAAAGTGTCCGTAATTCAAAAGTGTTATTAGGACACTGTTCTCCCAGGAATGAATGCACGTCCCTTGAAAGGAACTGTTTTCTGTGCTTCCATTTACTTACGGTAGAAATGGTAGACAAGGAGTTTGGTGACTGTAGCCGCAACTCTACACTAACTAATTACAGAGTGAGAGAGGGAGAAACATTCATGATGAGATTAAGAATTGGATTTTAATTAGTGAGCAAAGTGCCCGTAAATCAATGTTATTAAGACACCGTTCTCCAAGGGATAGGGAGAAACTGCACCGCACTCGGTCTGGCTCGTGAATAGCAAGGCCTTCATGGAGGAGAGTGAGGAAAGTTAGTCAGCCTCTGGTCAATGTATTTTTGTCTAAAAGGCTTTGTTCTCCCAGCATGCAGGGATAGCGTGTACAATAAATACTAAAAGCTAGACTCAACATTTGATCCTTGTTGAAAGCTTTCCGTAGCTTGCGAACAAATCATATTTTCCATACAATTTGCAAAGAATTTGCTGGAAAAAATGTGGTGTGAATTAATGGGTTTTGTTTTCCAACTTCAGGAGCACAAAATGCAGCTGGAATTATTTCTCTAAAATGCTCTTTCTCTTCAGGACTCATTTAACTGGTTTAATTAAAAAGCAGCAATTAACAAAAGACATCAAATACAAGAGTCCCAACATTCTCCCTGTGGTCTACTGGTCCCGTATGAATTTTTAATAATATATTTTGTCTACGTTTTCCTCATTCCAAAGCAGTAAAAGGTTGCAGGCAGACTGCGCAAGTGAATTGAGAGCATTGGAGACATGGAAGTTCACTGACAAATAAGTAGACATACATTTATGTGTGAATATGCAGAAATAGCTGGACTAGCAATGCTAGTTCCACAGTGTTACTCCTATTTCTTAAAATCTAAATGAGTCATGTTAGCCAGGGCTGTTTACTACTCTTCCTTACACTACCTACTGCTTTCCTCAAGCTGGGAAATTTAATCCAATTTATCTTAAGAGAGTGGCTGCCTATAAGTAACCATTATTTAGTGTTAATTGTTAAGCCATACTGAGGCTTGTGACGGATGTGTTTTGTACAGGAATATCCTTGTGTGTTTTAAAACATATCTTATAACTTATTTATTGTATGATACCTTCAATTAGCTTCGGATAAACCTTAAGCTTAGTCCCCATGCCAAAGCTTTGTCGATCACGGAAGGACAAAAGAAATCAGATAATTACCGTAGCATTTTATATCAGGGTTGACTCAAAGGTTGTGTATTTAAAAATTTCAGGGACTCAACTTCCGGCTTCCAGTGGCAACGGACGGCTGCGGGGCTTTCTCCTGCCCCCAGCGCCCGAATCCAGCCGCCGCTGAG
>JAOYMU010000192.1:3017622-3034380 GCA_025802295.1 Psammodynastes pulverulentus | reverse complement strand
CAGCTGGGAGGCGCGCGCATGCGCAGTGCAGGTAAGGGGGTGGGGCAGGGGGATTGCGCGCGCATACGCAGGGGGCAGGGCACGTTGCATTGTGGGTGCCAGCGCGGCTTTCGGCACGCCACAAGAAAAAGGTTCGCCATCACTGATATAGACAATCGTGCTTTGAAACTCACCCTAATGCCTTTGTTTGGACAGATATTGGCATAGCACTGCAGCATACGCAATTGCAACTGAAATAACTGGGAACGTGCAAAATCTTCCTCCACCTCAACACCTGGTGTATCACTGGCCTGATGATCTCCTGAGTCCAGACATTGTCCTGCTCTTGACTGTTAGCCCTGAAGAAAGAGTCCGGAGGCTACAGGGCCGTGGGATCGAGAAAACAAGAGAAGAGGTTGATTTGGAAGCGAATGATGTCTTCCGTCAAAAGTATGTACTAAAATGCAAAACAGGGTGCCACTATATTCCTTCACAAACCATGTAAAACTTGCTCTTTTATATTAAGGAAAAAGTGTAATGGGGGGTGATTAATGATGAGAAATTAATTATGAATATCTTGGGGAAGAGAGTTATGTACTGGTTTTGGCGGACAAAAAGATCCTTAAAAGGATGGTGTACGTGTGTGACATCGTTCAGGGTCTGCTGTCTTGGGTTTGGGGTCCTAAAATACCAGGTAGACTAGCTGCAAATAGTGACCGCTTCGGTCAGATAAATCTCTGTATTTTAGATGCAACTGTGCTCCATAGTAATTGAAGCTGGACTACAGTATGTGAAATTTTGAGTTTTTAGCTGGACTCCATAACATATCCAAAGATAGGAAACAAAAACTGAGCCAAGTTCTGATTCAGATATTCTTTTTAATAATTGGGTCTATGCATATGTATAAAACTTTATGAAATCTTTGAATTGATTTGAAGTTAACTGATGCATTCAGTTCCGAGGAGACAATTCGGCTCACTTTCAGATCAAAGGTTAAAATTAAAGCTTTGCAAGCTCTATTAAAAATCTTACCTTTTCGGACAACCTGGGATGACATATCAGTTTGCTTAATTTTGGATTCATGGCTATCTGAATCCTTCCAGTGCAGTATTTAAATCACAATCACAAGCTTCTGAAGTATATACTACACTGAAAGATTTGCGGTTGGCTCTTAGTATGAACACTTAAGTTTTTCCACATTTGGTAATGCGATGTATTTTTTAAAATAGAGTTGAAGAGTCTTACAGAAGAATGGAAAATCCAACATGTCATATCGTTGATGCCAATCCTCCTAAGGAAGATGTTGCCAAAGCTGCTCTGCATTTGATTAAAAATCACTGCCATTTCCTATAGCTGTTTGTGTATACACTGTTGTCAATAACTATCAGAATCAAAATTTCCCAAAGAAAACAGGTGTTAATATTTTCTGAACAAGGGAGAAGCATAAGGCATATATGCAAGACAATAAATAGTCTTTTGTACGGACAAGCTAATTTTTAAAATATGTAATCATACTGTAATGTGCTACTGTGAAACGAATGTAATTGTTACTCTTCATAACTAAAAACAAAATATGTACATGCACATTCATGATATAAACTTTGACTGTATTGGCACTAAATTTGTGTAGATTTTCCAAAATATTCTCCTTGTTCTCAGTCTGAACTAACTCCATGACAGTATCACTTAGACAAATTATAGTAAGTCTTTAATGAGGTGGGCTTATCAAAAGGTAGACTAAGTAAGGGCTTGAACATAAATTACTATGGTCACTGGAGGCAAAATTCTGAATTAAAGTGAAAAATAAATGGTGTCTGGGTGTCCTTTCATTTTCTGGCTATATTTGTTGAAAATACTTCACACTGCAGGAAGGAGAAAGAAGATCAGGTTCTCATTTTAAAAGGAAGAATATGTGTAGAGGAATAGCTGCAAAGGTTCAAATCAATTCTAGTGTACTGTGAAGATGTTATGTGTCTAAGATTTCAGTTTCAAATAAGAAGATTAGTTCTTACTAGATAACCTGTGGCCTATTGGGTCATTGTTTCAGAGATAAAACGAAGAAACCTAAACAGAGAAACAGAATGGCTGCAAGTGGTGGCATGTTACCCTCTTTAAAAGAGTGGCAGAATATAAATGCCTTTTGTGCAGGAAAGATAATAAAAGTAGGTGCCTGGAATACCTTACTTAGAGGGATTCTACGGATGGCACCTGCATCTTGGATGATTTCTTCTAATAGACCAAACTCGGACTGCGCTGTTTCCCTTTAATCAGTTTCCACCGTAAACATTCCAGATTTTATAAACAAACAAGGTTAACGGTTGTGCTGCATTGTAACAACATTGTAATTAACATGGGAACCCTATATTTTACTATGCTGAGAATAAGCCTGTAGACTCAATGGGAGTTACAGGTGTAGTCCTTGTTGAGTGACTATTTGCAAATATCACAGTGATGGAAAGGTAACTTTACAATCACTCCTCACATTTTATGACTTTAGGTGTGTAAAGTAAGGGAAAGCTGAAGTAAGATCGCAATAAGATTCACTTATCTTGATAACCGAGTTGCCAATGCCGATTGTCATATATAGAATTGACATCACAATCCAATTTCAGTTCTAAGTTTTGTGATTCTTGATGGAGTTGGTTGTGTGGTATGGAAATGGCCATCACAATTAATAAATTAACTTCAGTGTAGAACATAATGGGAGTGGGTCATTTTTGGTACATATGAAAGGTTATCTTTGAATTTATATAAATTTGTAGATAAGCCCACTAGAGGGCAGAAGAGAACTAGGCATCTCAGGATCTATAATTCAAACAACAGTAGCTGCCTTCTAACAAATATTTTTTTGCCCTCCCTCTGGAGGGTAAATGACAAGAGTTAAAGGGTTCAGATGTACGAGAAATATCACATTCACTGTAGGACTCTGTGTCATGCTCCCAAACAGGACGATGAGCCTGGCGCAAGAAGATTTTCCCTCAAAGACAATATGCTTGGCTGAGAAGCTTAGGCGTCCTCCGTGCCAGGTTTCTAAAATGAAATGCTCTGACTTGAAAGCATTTCCTTTTAGTCCCTGTTTTGCTCAAAGGCCACATAATTATAATTAGTAAACAAAAAAAAAAACCCATGCAAAATACTTATTGGAAATAATTACAGCCGTGGTTTTTTTTTGAGGTTTATGCCACTGTTTCAGAACATCATGCACACTCTTGGACATTGCTCAGAACCTCTTGAAATATTTCTTTTTGTCAACATTTTTAAAAGACAGATCGTACATTCCAATGACTGAACAATGGTAATGGTTAAGGTTTGGTCTCGCGGTCAGCAGAAGTCTTTGTGGTTTAAAGTTGGCTGTAGCAATAGAAAGTCATTTGCCAAGGCCTTCACTCAGCTCTGGAAATAAATACTGTAAATAAATCCTCCCATCTAAAATATCTGAATTTGGGATGGTTTACTAATGCTGAGAATTAATGACAACATTAAAGCTAAGCTGGATTTGTCTGGTCTAGCAATCTAGTCCCATTGTGGCCAGCCTCCTAGAAGCCTATCAAGAAGGCAAAGTCCTTGGTGCTCTTTGAGCTGGTGGTTTTCTTGCAAGTTCAGAGAGTACCAAGGAACCCTCATTTCAACCCTGAGCTACAGATATCCTTTATCAGTAGATATAAGTGCATTAGTGCCATTCCAGCTACATGTCCGAGAAACTGGAATTGAGAGCTATGTGGCCTTTAACATTAGCGATACTGTGATAACTATATATATATATATATATATTTGCCTTTTGAAGCTATCCAGGACATTCCATTACATTTTGTGATCAAACTGTCTCCAGCATGACCTTTACCAACCATCCTTTTCCTGATTTTTTTTCCTTTCATTTCCACAAAGTTACACTTTTAAGAATCTAATTTTTGGTTGGAGGAGAGATCATAACAAGTGGAGGCCCAAAAAAGATACCAGAGGTGGGTGAAACGGTTTGAAGACCCCCTTTGACTGGTAAGATCCTAAAGCTACTGGAACCTTCAGGAGTTTTGTTCCAGAAGCTTCCGTTGTCTGAGATTCCTTAAGATTACCATGCCCCCATTTGTGGCCTTTGTGCCTTTCCTCAATTTCTGGGGTGTGAAAAGAAAATAGGTCTTCCTCTTTTAGACAGCTTTGGTCATTTGACTAGTTCTCCTTTTCAACTAGGGAAAATTCACCCGATTGGTCCAAAGTAATTGCCATTTTGCCTCTTCCTGTTTCTCAGGTATATTCTGTCTCTCAAGTCTTAGCCATCTTGTCTGGGGTCAGAAACTAAGCAAGGTTGGACTTGGTTAGTACTGGAATGGAAGACCCATCAGAAATTATTGAAAGTTTTATGACGGGATTAGGAAGTAAAAATATCCTCATGAAAAGTGACCAAATACCTAGATACCACTGCTTGCAAAATGACATGATTGTTTCTACAAATCACCAGAAATTGAGTTATAAAGATACAAGAGCATCTTTATATTGTTGGACAGGAATGTGAAAATCTTCTTTAACAGCCATCTTCAATATAGTGCCCTCTGGATGTATTTAAACATTTCCCAGTGCCTCCCCATTTAACACAAGTTTGGCATACCCAAAGTGCTACCTAATTGTAATTATGTGAGAAAGGAGATAATTTAAACACCACATTTAATTTCTATCAAATGTTGGTTTTAAGCTGACATGCTAGTCTAAAGTCAGATGTGACCCTCACCCTCCAAAAACATCTGACTAAAGGAGAGAAAGGGAGAGGCATAATCAGAGATGTGAACATGGAAAAAGGGTCAGGTGAATTGCCTAAATGCCACTATTATGAAATGTCAGGATACACACACACACACACACACACACACACACACACACATATTTTATTTTATTTTAAAAGTTAAAATACGAATTCTGAAATAGAAAGATCAAGAGATTTTAGATTCCCCTGCCCTTTCAAAGTTGGTCTTCATTTGCATCTCTACATACAAATTACACTGCAAATATATGCAAAGTTGCTATAGGGGACCTGTGTCTGTTTCAAACACCTAGCTTTTCATAGGCATATATGCAGACTATATTCAAATTTTCATAGGAATGAGTAATAGTTATGTTAATAGACCTGTCGGTTTATATGTGGAAATCCTCTATCTTCTACTGAATTTTTACTTAAAGTCTTCTGTAGCAGCCTTATTCTTCTCCATTCCCATTATCAACTAGTTCTATTTCTATATAAAAAAAAATAATTCAGCCTGGAGAAATGAAGATCCTTGGAACTCTTAAACTATGTAGTAGCAGGTCCATTCATGTGACACCATAATGCGAAAAAGCTCTGGGTCTCTGATGTATTTTATTTTAATGGATTTTGCTTATACTGGTATAATGAGGGGGTGTGGCAAATTATCCCCCCTCCCAATGGACAATCCAATGTCTCTATTGACTGCATCTTGAGATATACACCAGAGGAGCTGCTGTTTTTAAAGCATTTGTGAATGCCTTAAAGCATTTTTTTTAAACCAAATTGGTTCATTAAGGAAAATGCATGTGCTCCATAATAATTTAATCCTGGAAGAGTTTTCTTTCTCTCTGGCTAGGAATTTGTTCTTTCTTGACCTAGAATTTTGTTCTGGTGTGAAAAACTTCAAATGGGTTGTGATTTTATTCTTTGAAAGATGTGATACAAGAGGACCTAAAGCTCACTGGCAGCTTGGTAGTTCAGATTGTCTGCTTGCTTGCTTGACTGATTGATTGATTGGCTGATTGATTCATTGACTGATTTAATATGTGATGTCAAGTCAGTGTTGACTTTTAATGACACTATTTTCTCCACTACAATCTATCCCTAATGTGGCCTTCAAGCAGAGGTGGGCTGCTGCCAGTTCGGACCGGTCCAACCACCGGCTGGGCCTGCCTACCTGTCCCAGTGCTATCCCATCCTATATATCTCACTCTCTGGCTCACTTGCCCTGCCCACACAGCCCAGCTGATTTCCATGCCTCACCTGTTCTACTCAACACGGCTATCCGAGAAAATATTCACGCGCATGAAATTGCCTTGTGTTTGAAGCCATGCGTGTGCGTGTGCAAAACGCTTGTGCATGTGTGAAATGCGTGTGCATGCACACGCTCACATTTTCGGTTCTGCACTAGGCAAACCAGTTGTTAAATTATGTGAAACCCACCTCTGCCTTCAAGTGTCCCAATGGTGTACCCATTGCCACTGTGGATCATCCTCTTCTTCTCTTTCCTTCCACTCTTACCAGCATTACGGTTTACTCCAGAGAGCTAGGTTTTTGTTCCCATAATACAGGGGTCTTCAAACTTCACAGCTTTAAGACTTCTGGACTTCAACTCCCAGAATTCCTCTGCCAGTCACGTTAGCTCAGGAACTCTGGGAGTTGAAGTCCGCAAGTCTTAAAACTTGCCAAATTTGAAGACCCTTGATATAATATATCTGAAGTAGGATAATTTGAGCCTGGTCAGTTGTGCTTCAATTGAAAACTCTTGATTTGATTTCTTTGATGATTCATTTTTTTGTCTTCTTGGTTACCTATGCTCTTCTCAAGAGTCTTCTCCAACACCAACGTTCAAAAGCATCAATATTCGAACAAAAAGCTCAAACAGCACCGAGAACTCCCGAGAACTGTCATGTAAACAAAAAAAGGATGTCTCTGACTCTCGAGGCTGGGGAAACAACACACATAAGTATGCGTGGAGGGGGGGCAAGGGCTCAGAATTTATCTTTATAACAGCTATATTTATATGTCTTGATTTCTGGGTTCTACAGGATGCAGATCTTTTCCTCACGTATTATCTTTCCGATCTGCAGTAACCCAACTTATTTTAGCAGTGCCATATCAATAAAGGTTCTGCTGTAAGCAGGTTCCTGAATACGGCATTGGACATCTAAGTGTTAAGATTGATTGCTTTGTCTCCTGTGATGCCTGACGGGTCTACAGAAGTTGATACTAGAGAACAAATGTTTGGACTTAAGCTGGTATTTTCTGGAAAGGCAGAAGAATCATGGAGAATTCCCTGGGAAAAAAGAAGGATACCAACTGTTATACTGAGAAGCCTTCAGTCTATTAACAAAACAGGATGAGAATCAAGATCCAAAAAGCAATTGCACATGCTTGACAATGTAAACAAAGGCAGGTTTTATTCAAACGTGTGGCACATACATAACGTAACAACCTTGCCCAGTACTTTTGTGTCTTTTAGCAAAAGTAGCCATTGGTTGAGCTGCTTACCCAGTGAAGCTATTACAAAAGGACAGTGGACACAAGCCCCACTTCACTAAATGGGCAAGAATATATCCGGACATGGTTTTCACACACTGAATCACATGAAACAATACTGTAAATGCCCAGGGTCCATTCACGTTGTGTGACCAATATAAACAAACAAACAAAAACAAGCATCTGAAAGTTGAACTCCCGACTCCCTGCTTCGTAACAGTGTGGGAATGCACATGTACCAAAAGATAAAGAAGTTAGATACACTGCAAGGAGGAAAGTTACCACATTACTGAAATCAGATGAAGACATTCTGCAAGGATGAAAGTTATAAAATTACACTACTGAAGACCAGGGGTGGGCTGCTCTGGGTTCGCACAGATTTGGGAGAACCCATAGCTAATTTTATAGCCAGTTTGGAGAACCTGTAAATCCTACCCTTGGCTGGCCCCACCCCTCCCAGGGCTGGCCCTGCCCCTCCCAGGAGTCCCCACATGGCCTGTTTTGGATCCCAGGTAAGTGCAGGCCCATGCAGAGGCTCATGGAGGGTGACCAATGGGCCTCCTGGAAGCTCCAGAGGGCCTCCTGGAAGCTCCAGAGAGCCTCCTGGAAGCTCCAGAGGGCCTCTGGAGCCCGGGAAGGCCGTTTTTGCCATCCTGGAGGCTCAAGAAAAGCCTCCAGAGCCCAGGGAGGGTGAAAACACCCCCCACCATTGTGCAGGAGGACAACTAGGTTATGCCCATTATGGCCATGCCTACCCAGCAACCGGGTAGAGAAACCATAGCTAAAATTTTTGAAGCCCACCCCTGCCAAAGACAGATGAAGAAGTTCACTTGCAAGTTTTATCCCATGGGGATTCCTGGTTGAGCTTTCTCTGTAGCAGAGGTGGTATTCAGCTGGTTCTGACCAGTTCTGGAGAACCGGTAGTGGAAATTTTGAGTAGTTGGGAGAGCCAGAAAATACCACCTCTGACTGGCCCCGCCCCCATCTATTCTCTGCCTCCTGAGTTCCAGCTGATTGCCTGGGTCTCCTTTTGTTGCCCTACACAGGAGAATGGAGCTGGAAAGCAGATTAGTGGGGTGGGGAGGGAATGGGATTTTGCAGTATTCTTCCCCTGCCACGCCCACCAAGCCACACCCACAGAACTGGTAGTAAAAAATTTTTGAATCCCACCACTGCTCTGTAGCCATTCTTAATCTTGGAAATGTGTTCCTGGGTGAAGTTTTCTTGGCTTTTAAACAAGCTTAAATGAGGTATTTAGAAACAATCAGGTTTAATATTCTTGGGGTTTTTTTATTTGTGCCACCAACTGCCAAGAAACTTTAATACACATTGGTATAAAAGCCTAAATACATAAATACCTTTCCAACTACGGCTGACCACAGTTTCTTATGGGAAAGTTTTAAGAGGCATTTTATTTTATGGGAAAGTTTTAAGAGGCATTTCTACTCCAAGAAGCTTCGGTTTTATTTAACTCAGAGGTGCAGATCCACGATTTTGCTTCCAAAAGATCTGGATTGAAGGGAGGGTTGTTCTTAGCATAAATTAGCACCCGCATTAACGAAGGGATGAATTAGTTCCGACTTTAAAACTTATTCAAATCAGAGAACAAATCACTCTCGCTCTTAGTCAAACAGGAAACACATAATTTACAGCACATTAAATTTCAATCAGTGCTTGAAAATGGTTCATGGAAAGTTCAGGGCTTGGGACTTAATATAGAAGTGTGTGAAAATGTAGCCAGTTCTGCATACCAGATAGTCCTCAGTTGTTTTAAAAGAAAAAAGTTCTAGGGGAAAATGCTATTGCTTCGTTGAAAGCGAATCTGACAGGAGCTATTTGGGGAAAATATTTCTCATATTTAACTTGGTCTCCACTTGCTGGAGACACGAGGGCGCATGAGCTCAAATGCACGGAAGAGAGATGGATGGAAGAAGCCACAAAGTCTTGTTTGTTTATTCATGTAAAACGTCATCAACGCTTGTATAAAATTACACGTTGCAATGTGGCAATCCCTTTATAGGTTTGTTGCATGCGTGTGTTTTCTTACAGAAAGAAAAAAAACAACAACATTGATCCACTGGGGACCATATCATCTGCTAATAGACTAAATTTCATTAACTATTAATTTAATGAGCGTTGACGTTCAGTTCATTTATTTTTTATTGCATCGTTGTTGCTTCTGCTATTGTGGCCATCCCCAAAAACATCCTGAGACATCCAGAAGTGGGACCTACGTACTTTGTCTTACCATCTGCCTTATGGCAATGGAAGATAAATCCTTTCCTTGGAATGAAGGATCTCTACTGTGCTTGTATAATGGGTGTCAGGTTTGACATCAATATACAGTCACCTTAAAGCAGGAGTGTCAAACTCAAGACCCAGGGGCCGGATCCAGCCTGCAGGGTGCTTAGATCTGGCCCACAATGCTGTCCTGGAAACTGAAGTATTGGCTTGTGGTGCCTCTGCCAGCGAAAACAGCTCCATTTTCGTTGGCAGAGTGTTACAGGAGGCCATCACAGCCAAAAATGGAGCTCACAAGGGCCGCAGGTGGCCCCTCAGAGCTCCGTTTTCACTGGCAGCAGGTTGCAGGAGGCTGTTGCAGCCGAAAATGGAGTTTGGGAGACCGTTTTCGCTGGCAGAACACTTGGGCCACCACAGGTGCCCCTGACACGAGTGACGTTGAGCTGACCATGCACACCCTGGCCACACCCACGCGCCCCCCCCAAGGTTGCACACAACCCTGATGAGGCCCTCAATGAAATTGAATTTGACACCCCTGCCTTAAAGGAAACCAAATGGAGATAACATATGCTAGGTAATAGAAGTAGCTGTTTTGCTTTAGATCTCAGTGTGCTAATAAAATCCCTGTTCTTGCCTTGGGTCCTTCTTCCTACGCTACCTGGAAAAATGGTTTTAATTCTGTAATTTATAAAAGAGGTGGGAGGAACTACAGGAGACCACCCAGGAAGGCAACATTGCTGGAAGATCAGAAATAAACAAATACGAGTGGTTTATATTATTAACAATATCATTTATACTATTAGACTTATTAGCACTTAAGAGTATTAGACTTATATATCACTTCACAATGCTTTACAGCAATTTCTGAGTGGTTTACAGAGTCAAAATATTGTCCCCAACAATATAGATCCTGATTTTATGGCTCGTGGAAGAATGAAAGGCTGAGTCAACCTTGAGCCAGTCAGGATTGAACTCCTGGCAGTGGGCAGAGTCAGCCACCACACAGGGGATAGGAGTAGGAATAGAAGCCAGGGGCAAAACCCGCCCACCTCTAGCTTATCTCATCTCTAACTGACAATCATAACAGTTTGGGACATTTTTAAAGGTGGGTATGGTTTGCTGTGGAAAAGCCATTTCTATCTTTGGAATTGTGTGTGTGGGGGAATGCAAAAGAGAACGAGAGTCCAAAATCAGCCTGAAAAAAGTAATTTATTTTATGTTATTATTTATTAATCAAGATTATAGACCACCTTAGTTATCATTTGCAACTTTACACACCTGACAAGATTTAAAATAAAATTTTAAAATTAGAAATTTTAAATTTTAAAATTTCCTTTTCTATCTTTCATTCTGGAAAATAAAATGCCACTTGAAATCTGGGCACTTTGCTACCAAATTTCAGCACAATTTCTATGTGACAAAAGGTCATAAATAGTGTTTTGGTGGGTGTGGGCATGTGAGTTTTCATCTTTGAGTTAGAATCATAAATGTATTTATTTTACACTATGCGTTTACAGCCATAAGGGGTGAAAACTGGTTATATAAAAATAAGCTTCTTGGGAAATTGAATTTTGTTCTAATATAACAGCCTGTAACCTGCAAGTCTATTGAATTATGACCTGCATGCTTCCCTCTTTACATTGCCCTGGAGGTGATCTTCCATTTTGAGGGGACCTCTCATCATTGTATATGTGTGTGCTTGTTTGCAACTGCAACATCATGATTCATATATTTTGTGCATACAGGCTAGGATGCTCGGCATTTATTTGAAGGGCATCACACGGCTATAGATTAGACACGGTCTCAAAATTTGGAGCTTCTCCAAAATCTTACTATTGAAATTCTGCGTTAATGCAGCTTAACCTGCATTAGATCATTCTACTACAGATTTGTTAATACAATATGCACTCCATGTGATCTTTTGATGTGATTTTTGGGCCCGGCTAAATGTATTCTTCAGTTGACATTGGCTCCAGGAATAAAAGAGTAAAGGATTTGATTGAATCCCTGAATCCGAACACACTTAGAACTTTGAAACACGTGGCTTCCCATATTTCTTCAATCCTTTTTTGAAGAACGTCGTTAATTTACCTCAGTTTTGTCAAAGTGAGAAAGACAACATAAGTTTAACCAGTTTGGGGGCTCTATCAGTACCTGGAGCCATTCCATTGCCAAAAGAAGAGACTTCTACAGGTAGTCCTCAGCTTACAACAGTTCATTTAATGACCATTCGAAGTTACAATCGCACTGTAAAAAGCAACATATGACTGTTTTTCATACTTACAACCATTGCAGTATCCACCCATGGTCATGTGATCAAAATTCAGCCACTGGGCAACTGGCTCATATTTATGACAGTTGCAGTGTATTTTATCTGTGCAGTTAAATTAGTGACGTGCAGAGAAGGTGTATCCTGAATGGAGGCTGATTGCTGCATCGTTTCTTCACTGTACTTTAAGAACCTGGTGACAGAAACATTATAAAAAATGTGGTCCAGTGTCAAATCAAACGTACAGCACCAATATTTCAGACCTTCAACCGCTACAGCTCACAAGTAATGCTTGCAGTGCTCTGCAGCTCTTATTTTCTCTTGCATCCATCACATTTATGGCCTCTCTCCAATGCCAAGCTACTCAAAGCTATGTACACATGTTCTGTTCTCTGCTTTCGCGCTCTCCATATCTATGCTTCCCATCCAAGCAGCTTAAATGGCCAGACCAGCTTACCCTTAGCAGTACAAGGCCATCAAATACTTTTCAAGCATTGTCCCTGCCCTAAATTGTATTGACTTTACTTGAAGCAAAGGCTTGTTTCTTTTTTTTCTTACCGTGCACATACAATCCCACACAAATCTCACCCCTCTCACACAAATAAAACTGTCGCATAGCTTCACATAAGATCAGGACCTGCCAATCTGTCATATACCTTCCTGTGGTACTTGTGACTCAACTGGGATACATCCAGCCGAATTCCTTGATTGAGAAGACTATATTTTAATTTAGAATCTCCTTGGGTTTCTTCATCACTTCTGTTACTTTCTTTAGTATTGTACTCTAACGAGGTGTGAATTCTATTTCCAAGATGAAAGTCAATAAAAACAAACCTTGTTGCTGGTTCTCCTGTTGATCTTTTCATTGGATTTTTACCAACATCATTGCTTCTGAAATCATCTTGTTTTGAGGATTTCACTGAGCTCGGGAACCTAAAACCAGCCCTAGTCTAAGAAAAGTAAAATAAGCTGCAAAAGTAACCTAAAATACAGCAGTATTTGGGTTAAAGGACAATTTGGATGGTTTTTAAGTTAAGGCAGGATATCTATTTACTCTCTCCTGATTCAAAAGCCTCTATAAGCTCTGTGTCCATTATATAATTGAGTAGCCCTTGGCATATAACTGTCCCAACTGATCCAGACGAGTGATGATGCTTTCTCTTCTGAATAAATCTATAGTATTTATTTGTCAACCTTATTCTGATTTTCACTTGACTCAATCTAACCTAATCTTCAGTCAGCTACTTTATTTATTCCATTTTATATTATTTTTGTTTCCCTCACTGTCTTATTTTATCCTGCCCTTACCCTTCTTTTCACAACAGACACATTTTTTAATGAACCTGTAATCCCTCCACATTTGAGTGGAGTTGGGGTGACTGAATGGAGCTGAGCGTTTACTGGCTGGATGACCTTCCTGATGCCTACGGGAGCTCACAGCAAATATGTTCTCTTTGCACGCAGAGAGAGAAATATCTGCTGAACTCACAGCTTCCTGATTATGAGGTGAGAGCCCACCTCCAGGTCACCACACCGCTTCACACAACAGACTATCCCACAATTTTCTTTTCTTTAAAAAAAATATTTTTTTTATTTTGAATTTTTTAATCTGAATTTTGATTTTTATTGTAGCAGTTTTCTCTCTGCCCCCACAAATATTTTGTTTCTATTTTTCACTGAATAAAATTATTATAAATAATAGAGTTGTATGCCAGTCTGCTTTTTCTGTTTTGTAATCCTTTCCTTCCCTCATTGCCCCTTTTTAGCCTAGTAAGGGAGGTGTAGGTTTGTGTGTGCCTGTGTGTTTCAATATAGTAGTCACAATCACAGGTGGAAGAGACTGGATCAGGTCTTGTCAAATTGCCTTTGCCTACGATCTTGAGAGTTTCAGAAAGTGGTGGAAGTAAGCAAATCAGGCAGAAACTACAGCCAAACGCTTGGCTGAAGTAATGAATCACACCAAACCCCAAAACACCTACACTTCTTGTTTTAACAATTCTATTGTCTCCTAATAATTACCGTACCGTGGGTGAAAATATGGGTGCGTCTTATACTCCGGTGCGTCTTATAGTCAGAAAAATACAGTAATTGTCTGTTTTTTTCTGTCAATTGCATCCAGTTCTGGGGAAAATGAAAAACAAAACAAAACAGGGGAGGGACTCAGATTTTTTAAAAGAAAGCAATTGGAAAACCTTTGCACTAATTTCTGTGGAATTTAACGTACTTTGTCTCGTCATGCACTTTCCTGCAAAGAGTTTCGTGTTCTGTTTTCGATAGTACTTATTGCTTATAATTTCCCAGCCTGGGAGGGTAATAATGCTCCATTTTTTCCTGTTCTGAATCATTTCCTATTTCTTCCCCATTGTATTTTTTTTTTTTTTTTTTAAATAAGTACAGAGTTCCACTGTTTCATTGTTTTCTCAGCACCCCAAGGCGGGAGGGTTTTCACCTCCCAGTTGTCAAACAGTGCTTAAGTTATTTGGGCTATTTGGAAGGTGAAGGTGCAACCTTTCCACCTGGTGTGACTGCACCATTCAATTAAATTTTAATTACCTTAAAACATAATGAATCACAAATAAAAAAGTATTAATTAAAATTAATTATTAATTCAGCCAGGTCTTCCTAGGAGAATGTGGGGCATGCTATTAATAGCATAATACTGGGTCTATGTAAATAATATGGCAGTTGGCCAGAATTTCATCTATTTGGCTGGAGGCCAAATAGAAGTCTAAAGCAGGACATTTAAAAATGCATGTTTCTAGGGTATAATTTTCTAAAATGGTATTTCTGTACAGACTTTGAAATGATAAGAATATAATCAGAAAGAATACATTATTTATTCTTCTTAAACAGCTAACTGTACTTCCTTTTGCAAAATAATTTTCTTTGGGTGTCCTCAACCATATGATAAAGAGATTTCTCTCCTGTTTAAAGACGTTCATCCCAAAGTGTCAGAATTGTCAGAAATGAAAAGCAAAATGAAAAGCAGCTCCAACTACAACAGAGGACAATGACATCGGTCCCATAAGGGCCGAAGAAGGAGTTATACTATTGCCACTCAATAGAGAGTTGGAAGAACTAGAAACAATAGAATAATTACATTCCTCTCTATTTGCATCTAACTACTGTATGTGTGAACATGCGCCGCTCATCTCTTATTTTGTGTCATGGCCTCATGATTTTATCTTCGACAAATCTCTCTACTGGAGGCACCCAGTGGGGATGATGGGAGCTATAATCAAACACATCTGGAGGGCATCAGGATGTGCATGCGTTTTTGCCAAGGAAGGCTGTTGCAAAAGTACAGCTTCTCAGTCAGCCCTTGAATGAAGCTAGCAACATTCCAAACCGGATTTCTGTTTTCAGTAAATATGCCTCTGGTTAAAGAGATTAACTAGTGTAATAACCCAGTTCTGGAGGACATTTTCTTAAAGAAAGAAGGAAACAGGGTGGGGAGAGAAAGGAAAATTGAACGTTTCTGCAGTTGGACGTATTTGGTAGCCCAGAACGCTGAGTACCCTATTATGTGTGTGGATTTATAAAATGGGAGAATGTAGGACTGCAATATTTGGGACTCCAAAAATCTGTATTATTTGATGGCAGAAGAGTCTGTAGTTTCTCACTTATTTGATGTATTGGTTACAGCATTGAGCTAGAAACCAGGAGACAGTGAGTTCTAGTCCCGTCCGAGGCACAAAGCTAGCTGGGTGATCTTGAGCTACTCACTCTATCTCAGTCTACAAAGGAGGCAATGGATTCTGGATCCACAGCTACTCCAGAAGGTCTCAACACCAATCTTCGAATGTGTAAATACATAATAAGAATAAGAAAACACCTATAAAATATTTTTTCTTACTTGTAAGAGTCTTTTGTTTTGGTCATTGAACTTTTACCATGCTCATAGCTTTTTATGCTTTTGAGATATTTTTTTTTATTAGAATATGCATTTTTGCAAAGCTTTTCTTATTGCTTTTTGGATTTTCTTTTACAAACCAAAGTTATAAACGTAAACAATTTCATCTTTTATCCTTGTGAACCTCTTTCAGATTTTTCCCTTTTGAGGTTTGGATCCAGCAAGAAAATATGATCTCCACCCTTTCATCTTTCAGCTCTTCCCCCGAGCGTTGATTTGCTGTAGCTCTTCCTACAATCCTTTTCTAAGAAGGGATTTCTTTGACTTCAGGCACAGTAAGTGAATAGCCCATTGTTAGTTTCCTGCTTCCCTCATGGTCAGAGCAGAAGAAAATTCACTTCTGCCTAGAAGCATCTTCTCTTAATATGAATTCTGGCTCTTTCTGACTTCCACATGAAAACAACACCTTCTTTTCCCTCTCCTATTTTTCCAGAGACCCTAAACAGAACGACCAAGTTTGTGGCTCAGGAGCTCTAAGACCAACAGACATATGGGTAGCACCTGGCTGATGTTTGTGATACCCTAGGAGGGTGACTGCCCCGGCTGGGGGAGCAGGAGCCGGGGCACCCCTGCTCTGTTTACATAGTCCTGAAGACTGTGTAAACAAAGAAGACGACTCCTTTCCTGCCATTAGAGACAAAATATATACATACACACACACTGTGATACATTTACTGGACCTTTCCTGCTCAGGTTACTATGAAGGAACTTGATGCTGACACTGCCTTTGTCTCCTCTTCTTCAAAATTAAATTCTGGCCAGATTGACAAAAGATGCTGTCACAAAATTGGCCAAAGATGTTTGCCTGATCCACTGTTTTTTTTTTTCCATTTATTTTTATTTATATTTTTATCCCACTTTTAGCATTTTTATAAATAACTCAAGGCGGCAAACACATTTAATACTTCCTCCTCCTCCTATTTGCCCCACAACAACAACTCCGTGAGGTGGGTTGGGTTGAGAGAGTGTGCCTGGCCTAAAGTCACCCATCCGGCTTTCATGCCTAAGGCAGGACTAGAACTCCCATCTCCTGCTTTCTAGCCTGATTCTTTAATCACTAGACCAAATTGGTTCTTCTTTCTGATACATTATGTTTACATTTTCTTGTACATTCTCTCCCAAATTCCC